>PVIY010048759.1:0-17292 GCA_004026745.1 Myrmecophaga tridactyla
TCACCATTCCCTGAAGGGGGCTTGCAAATATTTTTCCAGTCACTGATCAAATCATTCTGATTTCATTTATGTCCCCAGCCCTCCTCCCTCTATCATTCTCACATGCAGCGTCATTCAGTATTTTAACATAATTACATTACAGTTAGGTAGTATTGTGCTGACCATTTCTGAGTTTTAGCATCCATCTTGAAACAATACTTTATATATTATTAATCAAGGTTTTTTTCCAGATATCAATGGCTTTTAATTAAGTCAGTGCATGAGTATGCTACAGAGTCTTCTGGTTATAAAATGACCACACCCATTGTCTTGAAGCAAAATGAGCACATTATCTGGCATAATCTACCTCTTGTATAAAGAGGTAAACAACTCATTGTAACTTAATCTATGAGTCACCAGCTTTCACAGTCTGACATAATTCATGTAATAATATGTGCTATTACTTAGGTGACATCAGAAATATAACCACAGTGTACAATGGACCATGTGAAAAATATTGATTTTGCTTGTTATAGAAACTCAGGGTAAATGGTTAGGAGATGCTGATGTCATTTCACTTTCAGGCAGGTTATGCTCCTTAGCAATTTTACCATCTGTCTTCATTTGAACTTGATGATCTTTGAATCCTTTAGGGCTTATTTTGCACTTTAGGTACTTAACAAGCCACAGGTACATTTCAGATACTTCTTAATTTATCCAGCAGCCACAGGCAAACTTGGGCGCTGCAAACATACTTTCTTTTTTTGCAAACAAGAAGGTTTGTCCTGAACAAATATGCATGAAAGTCACTCTGCAGTGTGGAAGAATCTCTCTTGGGGAATAAACACCTTACCCTCTGTTCCAAATCTCCTTTCCATTTCCCTTTGTCCTGGCCCAGGATCCCATTCCATAGTAGATCTGCGCTCTCTGCTTATGTAAGGGAAGAAAACATGCACATTAAGGGCTTTCTATGAATCTGTCACCACCCACATATCTACCTCTTTCCAGCTTTACCTGTGTCCTAGTTTTCAAGGCTACTATGACAAGTACCATATAATGGGCTGGCCTAAACAACAGCAGTTTATTGGCTCTTGGTTTTGAGGCTAAAAGAAGTCCAAAATCAATGTGTAAGCAAGGATTGCTATTTCTCCAAACTTTGTATCATTTTTGTGCTGGCAATTTTTGGGGTTGCTTGGCTTGTATCTTAGTCTCCTGTCACATGGCAAGGTCCTCTCTCTTCACCTGCTCTTCTGATTTCGCTGGCCTCCAGCTCCTTTCTCGTGTTTCTCCGACTTCTGTCTTCCAAAGACAGAAGTCTTCTCTTTATAAGGCCACCAGTAATATGCATTAGGACCACCTGATTCACTTGGCCATACCTTACCAAAAATAGCATCTTCAAAAGCTCCTATTTACAAATTATTTCATACCCTCAGGAATGCAGATTAAGATTAGAAACGTGTTTGTTGACATACATAATTCAACCTACCAAAACCTATGTGATGGTTATTAGTATTTAAAATCCTCTGAGGAAATTGAGGGTCAGGAAATTCGAATCAATTTGGGATTTCAGTCCAAGTTCACAGGATCTCTGTTCTTTCAACTACTCCAGACTGCTTGGAAAAATGCGTGCAGCCAGGACATAGATTCCCAGGCTATTCCAGGTCTATGCAAAATAAAGGATCTGTAACTCAAATGTTCGAATATAACATATTTAGCTCATCTTCCTAGAATCATAGAAAATAGTAACCTAAATAAAAAATAAGTGAATGGTTGCATTGCATGTTCTAAAAAGTAATGCCATCAGTTCAAGGACCTACCAAAAGGATCTGTGAGGATTAGTCTAATGTGATCTGAATATCCAATTAAACCCCACAATTTGTCTTCTCTCATTTGTTGTGAGTTGCACAAGGAGATAAAGGGAACATTTGGCCCTGCACTTTAGAATTATAATAGGTGGCTATTGCTGTCATGATTTGCTGAGTCCCTGAACTCAAGTCTCTAAACGTGGCTTACATTAGAGAGTCAGTGTCTCTGCATTGGAGCCGTAGCTGTTTGACATCAGCTCCAGTTTCAGGTGCACCGTGCCCAACCTGGCCTGCGGTGTGCTTTCTGGCAGGAGAAAATATCTGTGGTTTCCAGGTTCTCCTACCCCTCTCGGTCAGATCTCACGTCATGGGAAACTCCTGAGAAACATACTTTTCATTTCTTTTGCTCTCTTTAGCAGAGGCAACATAATATGTAGGAAGTCAAGAAAACACAATTTGCTTAATAAAGTTTCCTTGTCTTTGTGTTAAATACACACCCACCTTGTTTCACCTAGTCTTGGTGAAACAATTTAGGCATGAAACTGGGTTAGATTATGAATACTAAACAGTGGAGAAGGACTTTCTCAAGTCCTCAGTGTGGACAGGTGAAGCCACATTTTGTTGAGTAGTCCCCATGAAAATCACTTTTTAACTTTTGTTATTCTTCATTTCACTTGATCCTCCCTATAACTCTGCCAATTCAAAAGCCGGACCCAGAAAAATCAAATACCTTACATAGTTCACACAGGAGAGGGGAGACGGTGCTCACACCTGGACTCCCACCTAAGTGACTCACCATTACAAACTTCAGACTCACTCCCCCAGCTTGTCTAAGTGTCTGGAAAATTACCTCCTAAGCCACAACTCTCCCCTTCCTGCTCTTGTCCCTCTGTCCATCTGCCCTCCTTCCCCCCACCCTCCACACAAACACATATTGGTGAATTGTGACTAAAAGCAATGCAAGCCTTGCCAGGGGGAAAGAATCACAAGCGAACAAGGTCAGATGATGAGTTTACAAAATGAAAATAAAACTAAAAAATAATATAAAATGTATTTAGAAGAAGGTCATTTTTTTACATTTTTGCAAATCTCTTTAATATCTGACACAATAGATAGACCATTCCTCACATCTGCTTCTCTGCATCTGTTGTGCTGTCACAGGCCATGTGGCCTCTGGTGCAGGCCGATTGCATAAGTGTGTCTCCGCTATTTGAACTCGAAGAGGGTGGTAGTCATCTCTATTTCCCTCCCACCCTGGGCAAGACAGCTCAGAAAAAGCTGGAAGCACAAGAGTAGATGAAAGACTGAAGGCCCTCAGCACTGGTGAGGCAGGGAGGGAGCGATAACTGGGAAGCTGCGGATGATAAAGCCGCAGGGAGCAGAGGGGAAGGGGCTAGAGACTTGGAGGCCCCTGAACTCCCAGCTGCATCCTGGGACATTTCCAGGGCTCAGCTCTCAGGCAGGTTAGCCAGGGAGAAGGCAGTCTCTGTCCAGAGGACTGCAGGTAAATGCCCGATTGCCTTGAGGAAATGGCTTAACTTCCCTGGCCCTGGGTTTTCTCTGATATGATGAGGAAATTAATGGAAATTCCCTCATACGCTCTATAATCCCCATAAAGTGCTGAGTTAGGTGTCTGACAGAAGTGGCTGCTCAATTATCATTACCTGTTGTTAGCATTTATGCATTTCTATTATACTGTCCCTGAACCAAAGCAGTTTTGGGGCTGGCTTCTGGAACACTAAGGTCTCCTTTCTGGGAGATGAGCTGCAGAATTTGGGAAGATGAGAAAAGGTACCTGAAGCTATCCCTAATTCTAGCGCATGACAGATTATCTGTGCAAGATGTTGCCTTTAGAAGTTCCCTTGTATCTCAGGGGTGGGACCTAGTCTCCAAAATGTTTTGGAACTTACTGTAAATCAACAGTTCTCAAACTTTTTGGTGTCAGGACCCCCTTGCACTGTTAAAACAGACTCAAAGAGCATCTCTTTATGTTGATCATATCTGTTAATACGTTCCATATTAATAGACAGAAAAACAGTGCTAATTCATCTGAAATAACTATTTTCCCAATTATTATAACTGATTGAATATTATTTTTAATAACATGTTTTAACTTGAAATGCCTGTAATTTCCAAGGGAAATAAAATTCATTGAGACGAATGACGTTGTTTACAAGTTTGCAATTCTCTTCATATGACTCAGTAGGGTGCATGTGGCTTCTCATATCTGCTTCGGATATGTCCCATTGAGATATGACATACCATGCAGCCCCTGGAAAGCCGCAGTGCATTCTTGTGAGAGAATGAGAGCAAAAAAGACAAATAGTGTTTTGTATGAATATGAAAATACTTTTCATGTCACAGGACCCTGGAAGGATCCCAGGCCTTTCCCTACCTCCCACTACCCTTGCTGCTACCAGCATATCTCATTTTATTGTGCTTTGCTTTATTGTGCTTTGCTTTATTGTGCTTTGCAGATAATGCATTTTACAAAGTTGAAGGTCTGTGGCATCCCTGCATCGAGCAAGTCTATCAGGGCCATTTTTCTAGCAGCATGTGCTCACTACATGTCTCCACTCCACGTTTTGGTAATTCTCTCAGTGTTTCAGTCTTTTCCATTATTATCATATCTGTGATGTTAGGCTGTGATCTTCGATGTTACACTGTAATTGTTTGGGGCACCATGAACCACAACCATATAAGATGGGAAATAATACATAAATGTCCTGGGGCTCTGACTGCCCCGCAGGCAAATCCCCAGCTCTCCCCTTCTCCTCAGGCCTCCCCATGACCTGAGAAACAAAGATATTGAAATTAGGCTAACTAATAACCCTAGCATGGCCTCAAAGTGTTCAAGTGAGAGGAAGAGTCATACATCGCTCACGTTAAACCAAAAGCTAGAAATGACGAAGCTTAGTGAGGAAGGCACGTTGAAAGCTGGGACAGTCCTACAATTAGGCCTCTTGCACCAAATAGTTAGCCCAGTTGCAAAGGCAAAGGAATAATTCTTGAAGAAAATTAAAAGTGCTACTCGAGTGAACTCAGAAATAATAAAGCAAAACAGCCTTTTTGCTGAGTGGAGAAATATAAGTGGTCTGGATACAGGTCAACCCAGCCACAAGATTCCCTGAAGGAAAAGCCTGTTCTAGAGAGACCCTAACTCTGTTCCATTCTATGCAGGCTGAGACAGGTGAGTATGGTGCAGAAGAAAAGTTGAAAGCTAATAGAGGTTGGTTCATTCGTTTAAAGAAAGAATCCCTCTCTATAACATAAAAGCGCAAGGTATAGCAGCAAGTGTTGATGTGGGAGCCTCAGTAAATTATCCAAAAGTTCTAACTAACATCATTAATGAAACAGATTTTCAATGTAAATAAAACAGCCTTATATTGAAAGAAGATGCCATCTAGGACTTCAGTATCTAGAGAGAAGTCAATGCCTGGCTTCAAAGCACGAAAGGACAGGCTGACTTTCTTGTTTGGGGCTAATGCAGCTGGTGACTGTAAGTTAAAGGCAGTGCTTACTTACCATTCCAAAAATCCTAGGGCCCTTAAGAGTTACGCTAAATCTACCCTGCCTGTGCTCTATAAATGTAACAGCAAAGCCTGGATGACAGCAGACCTGTTTACACATAGTGTACTGATTACGTTAGCCTCCTTTCAAAATATTGTACTCATTGACAATGCACCTGTTCACAAAGAGCTCAGATGGAGACCTACAATGAGATTCATGTCATTTTCATGCCTGCTAACACAACATCCATTCTATAGTCCATGGATTAAAAAGTAATTTCGACTTTCATGTCGTAATTATTTAAGAAACACATTTTGTAAGGCTGTAGTCATCATAGAGGTTTTCTTCTGATGGTTCTGGGCAAAGTCAATTGAAAATCTTCTGGAAAGGATTTACCATTCCAGATGCCATTAAGAACATTCATGTTTCATGAGAGGAGGAAATACATCAACAGTAATAAGAGTTTGGAAATAGTTGATTCCCACCCTCATGGATGACTTCAAGGGGTTAGAGACTTCATTGTAGGAAGTAACAGCAGATGTAGTGGAAATAGCAAGAGAACTAGAATTAGAAGTGAAGCCCAAAGATGTGACTGAATTACTGCAATCTCATGATAAAACTTAAACAGATGACAGTTGCTTCTTATGGATGAGCAAAGAAAGTAGTTTCTTGAGATGGAAACTACTTCTGGTGAAGACTCTGTGAGCATAGTTGAAATTACAACAAAGAATTTAAAATATTACATCATCTTAGTTGATAAAGCAGTAACAGAGTTTGGGAGGACTGACACCAATTTTCACACAAGTTCTACTGCAAATAAAGTGATATCGAACAGCATTACGTGTTACAGAGAAATCTTCCATGAAAGGAAGAGTCAATTGATGCAGCAAACCTAATTGTTGTCTCATTTTAAGAAATTGCCCCAGCCACCTCAACCTTCAGCAACCCACCACTCTGATCAATCAGCTGTCAGCAACATCACGGCAAGACCCTCCACCAGCAAAACAATTATGACCTGCCAAAGGATGATGAAGGTTAGCATTTTTTAAGCAATAATGTATTCTTAAATTCAGGTATATATGTTGTTTATTTAGACATAATGCTATTGCACACTTAAAAGACTGTCTAATATAAACATAGTTTTCATATGCACTGGAAATAAAAAACATATGACTTACTTTATTGCAATATTCACTTTATTGAGGTGGTCTGGAGCAGAACCTGCAATATCTCTGAGTTACACCTGTACAGTGAGGTTAAACTATGATTGCCTGAAGCATATATCCTAGTAGAGAGTTATAGTTCTGCCTGGGACAGGACAGGTGGAGCTCCTGAGTCACAGCACCCACTCTGCATCCTGCTTTCAAAGGTGAGTGTGAGACTGAGATATTTGTCTCTTTGTGTTCAAATTGCTCAACATCCCTCTTCCGATTGACCCCATTCATATTTGATATTAATGTCTTCTAGTAAGCCTTGTTAAAAAGGGTCTCTGAAGTCACTCTGTCCCTACAGAGTAACTTTATATTATTCTGGTTGATTCAGCAGGTGGTGGTCAAAAGCCAAGTTGAACTCGGCCTCCGTAAACTGTGGTCTTGGGGGAAAGCAGCACATCATTGTTGCCCACACCTACAGTCTATCAATCAGAATAGATGGAGAGGCGTGGATCTTGCACACCCTGTCTACACTGAGAAAATGAAACCAAAAGTACCAGCGTCAGTAAGTCAAATCCATCTTCATCCTACTAGAACTCTGCTTTCTTCACAAGAGTGTCGTGAGAGGGGACTAAAGGGGGCACACCTAAACAATCTGGGGGAAGCTATTCTCAGCTCACATAGTAGCTAAGTGGATAGCATGGTATATAAAAAACAGAGAACCAAACTCACCCCTGCAGCACTAATGATACCTTTGAGGTAAATCCCAGATGCTTGAGTAGAAGGATATTTTCTTTGACCATTTAAAAGTGGAGCAAAGTTGGTTATGGTTTAACTGTCCTTATTTTACTTTCAAATACCCGGGGCACTGCCCCACCCCATGGGGTCTGGTTTGTTTTGGTCTCATTTCACAAGTCAACCACATTTGGAACGAAAGAAGCCTGAGGGGAATAAAAACCATCAGCTGCTCCAACACCGGCCCACCACCCACTCAGTCTCCTCCCCGACCATATTCTCCCTCACACGCTCCTCAGTTAAGGGCAGCCCAGGTTGAACTGGGGAAGGAAGATGGTTGGGTATTTAAATGGGCAAGAGACCTTCTCTAGAACCCACCAGTGAAATCAGCCCCACAAAGCTTTCAATGATTTTACAGAGTCCCCTTTTTGTTTCTTGACTTTCCAAGGGCAGAAACATTTCCAAATCTCTAAATAAAGGGCCATGCGCTAGCCTAACCACATCTGACGAAGTTCATGAGAATTAAGGAGTAGATATAAGCAAAAAGCAAACTGTCTTGTGTCTGATTGGTCTTTTTTGTTTTCAAATGGGTACCTGTGTTTGGTTTCCAAAATAATCTATTTTACAGAAACGTTGGAGCTGAAACAAAAACCTTCCCAATTTTAAATAGGAAGTCACTTAAATTCTAATATAACAGAGTTTCGTTTAAAAGTTTCACTTTCACCTACTTGCTCTTCCACTGAAACTTTTGTTTTATGTTGGTGCCTGTAGACATATACATATATGAATACGTCTATACAAAAATGAGTGATATACTTGTTTGTATAATGACTCCATAGAAAAGTGGTCAAAGGATATGAAGAAATATTTCTCAGAAAGAAAAGGTAAATGGTCCTTAAACATATGCAGAAATGCTTATCTCCAGTAATAGGAAGAATAAAACAAATTAAATCTACACTGAGATTCTGTTTTTCACCTGTGAGATTACCAAAATCCTGACATTTGACAGCAGCTTCCAGCACTCACAGTATTTTAGAAGTACATAATGGACCTGACTCTATGGTAGACAAGTTGACAATACCTATCGAAATCAGAAAATGACATAAAAACACTATTATTTATTTTGGTGTTGTTTATAATAGCAAAATATTGGAAATATACTTAGGGTCTCTCATTGAATAAATTATGGTACATTACATTCACAGGTAAGACATTATGCAGTTAAATAAAGGCCCCTATACACTGACACAGAAAGAGCTCTAGGATGTATAAATGAAAAAAGAAATACAGAATAATGTACACTGCATAACATCTATTTGTAAAAAGGGGGTAAATAAGAATATATGTTTTAAGTACGTACACATTATTTATAGATGTGCATTCATATTTGCATAAATAGAAACTATAAGAATACACAAGAAGCAGACAAACAAAAGTGGTGACCAGAAGTGAGGAGGGAGGGGGAACAATGGCTAAAGCAGCACTTCTCAAGGCATATTTTATAATGTTTCGATTTTCGAGCCAAGTAAATGTATTATGTAACAGTTTTTAATAAGGTCAAGCTATGCACATTTTTAAACAACACTTCCTGATTAATTTTCCATTTCTTAAACAATATATTTTTGAATTATTAGTATTTCATTTTATTAATCAATTCATATTAATATTTTATTAATTTCTTATGGCACATTTAAATTAATTTTGGGCTACTGTAAAAATTGCTACAGTACATGAACAGCCTTGCACAAAAGTCTTGGTACATACCTTTTGCTTTCTCAGGAAATAGGTGGATCAAACAGTAAAAACATTTCCAAGGGCAAGCATGTCATACACTCGTGCAATGTAGCTTTCTCTTGTGGATTTTCATTGCTTGAGCTCCTAGAAAGCAATGCTGGAGTGCCAGGAGCTATTTCAGTCCTCTGCCAACCTCACCCCAACTACGCATTAGAATCACCTACAGAGCTGTTTTAAAGTTCCGATGCTCGTCCAGTGATAAAATCTGGCCCCTGGTAATTTTTAAGAGCTCCCGAGAGGAGAGCCACTGGCATCTTGGCTGGGGCAGCAGATCTTAAGTCCCATAGACCTGGAATCACATGTGAACTATGGCACTCACTCAATATATAACACTGGGCGTATTTTTAAATCTAAGACTTAGTTTGCTTATCTGTAAACTGGGTGCAATACCTGTGGTGTGGCTGAGAGCTTGAAAGGTAAAGACTGTAAATGGTCTATCAGGATCCCCTGTGTTCACTACCTAGTAGGCACTAGTTGTAATTCAAACAGAACTAAACAAAGCAGACAGACAAAAAAAAAAAAAAAAGCCCCACAGAAGAGGACATAAGCCATATGCTTACCCAGATTGGGTTTTCTTGGCTAATGAAAATGTTGAGTTTTTAGCAGGTGAACTGAATGACATCATTTTGGTGTAGTATCTCTGGTTATCTCTTATTGGTCAGAATTTCTGATTGTATATAGTACTTCCATTAATAAAAATAGGGGAAGGAAGTAGTGCTGAAATGTGGCCTGCTTGGTACACAAAAATCCTTAAAAATGGATTCTATGTGGTTACAAATTCCAAATAGTAGAGGGATTTCATGATGGAGAAAAAGTTTAGCACTTTTAACATGGTGGTTTCCTTTTTTATGGTTAAGAGAACGGAGAGCTCTAGTTCTATAAAGAATCTTAAGGGGCGGCTGCCGTGGCTCAGCAGGCAGAGCTCCAACCTGCCGTGCTGGAGGTCTGGAGTTCGATCCCTGGTGCCTCCTGCCCATATGCAAATAAAAAAAAAAAAAATCTTAAGGCACAACTGTGGACATGAAATGTGGAATTGTTCAGATCTTTGCCTCATTTCTTCATTGCGCATCTGTGGATACAGCCTATTGTTCGGGTGGAGTGTTATGGATTTCAATCATGTAAGTTCTTTAAGTGGATGGGAGGCCAGGGTGTAAAGCTGGAAGCATTGTGTACAGGGAGCATTGGGTACGTTGCCTACAACCTAACACTGTAGGATCAAGAGAGCAAATACAGACAGGTGAAAAGGCAGTTCTCTTCACTCAACTCTTAGCTTAATCAGGAAGGAAGGTTTCCATTTTTAATTGGAACTCAAAGTAACCTATTTCACCTCTAGTGGAAAGTAGTGTAGAAGTTAGGGCAGAGCTTTCCTGAAGCCGGGCTGCTTGGGTTCAAATCCCAGCCCTGTCTCTTATTAGCTGTGTGACTATGGGAAGTTCCTTAGACCCTTGGTCTCAGTTTTCTTGTCTATAGAATGGAGGTAACTGTACATAGCTCAAGGGGTTTTTGTGAGCATTAAATTAGTTAACACATATTAGGCCAGTACCTGGTATATAGTAAGCACTTTTCAGGTGTTTGCTCTCAGTACTGCATTAGAATGTCAATCATTGTTTTGTAAATTGGGATCAAAATCAGAAATTATTTAATTTGAACAATTTCTTTCAAAGATGGGTGAACTGAGGCAGTGTGACTTTGGTCCAGATCAAATGATTCATCTACTGAGACCTAGACTTAGTAACCAGGGCTCTAACTAAATGTTAACTAGATGTAAGTAGCCAGGATTTCTCCAACTACACCACGTGGCTTCCCTGAAAATGGTACTTATGCAGTGGTGGAAAGAGTGCCAGGCCAGAAGGGATGCATAACCCACCCCTCACAAAGAAATGCTTGGGAGATAGATCATGCCTTCCGGGGGGGCGATGCTGAGGACCTCTGGACTCACTCAGTTTATGAAAGTAGCTGGGGGTCAGAACATCATCTCACCCAGAGGGCTCTAATATTATCCTGGCAATGTCCCAGGCTCACAGTCTATTATTACATTAACTCTGCCTAAGCAAACAGTTGCAAATCTAGGCTATACATGCACAGAGTACAAGATTACGGTAATACCAGAGTAGGTCACAGCTTTACCCAAAGAGGAAAGCCAAATGGAAATTCCTGACCAGCCAATCAACTGGTGCAGAGATAAGGAGAATAACCTAAAGGCACCCAGACAACCTTATGAAAACTCTTATCCTGTTCCTGGAGGATGTCTTTAGTAAAGAAGCAGTATATTTCTGTGTGTCTGCCTGCCTGTCACTTTTCCCACTGAAAGAGGGAGAAAGGAAAGCCACATGATACTTTTAAGAATCTTTAGTGGCTTCACTGCATAGCTATATAAACGAGTGACCTTGAACAGGTAACTTGATCTCTCTAATCTATAAACTGTAGATTTATAGTTTATCCAGTGCCTACCTCAAAAGGCTCTTGGAGGATTAATGGAATTCTGAATGAAAGTTACCTGATGCCTAGTAGGAACTCAGAGTCCTGTTCCCTCTGCATCTTACCTCTTGGCAGGGAATAAGATTAGAGATCAAGGCTAGAGCTCATTTTGTGGTATTTTTAAATTTCTAAACTAGAACTACCAACAACAGATACAAAATCTGTGGAGGATTCTTCAACACCAAGCCAGCATCGAATTCACGAAGCCACTCTAGCGAGAGGGCACTATGACTTCATTTCACAAGTGAGGACATCACGACACAGATATCAAGTCACTTTTCTGGGGTCACATAGATACTAAATACCAAGCCAAGAAACTACGCATTTCCCCCTCTGCCACTGGCCTCCTCCATGCGGGTCTCGTGACACTTGTCAAACCCTGGTCTAGGGCTCAGCACCAGCCAAGCCACCTGAGATATGATGTTGCTGTCGTCATGTCCCAGACCAAATGACGCAGAGTCTAGGGACCTTTGAAAAGCAAGTGACATTTGCACCTTCATTTGGTTGTGATGCTCCTGGAATCCAAAGCCCAAAAGCGTTCATCCAAAAAGCCCCAAGAAAGAGAAAGAAATGTGGTGTTGGACTCTGAGAACAACCAATGCTAGATTCACAGCTCAATTGTCATGCTGTTCTTTACGTTGGATTTCCATTCGATTTTATTAAGTGAAAGTACATATGGACAAAAGCAGACTTGATATATATCTTTTTAAAATTTATTGTACCTGTGCAGAAAAAAAAAAACCACAGTGCAAAATCCAAGTGGCAAAGATGGCAGCTTCAGGCTGTGGAAAAATGGAGGGTCTTAAGGTAGTCACTGGTTAAATGACACTAAGGATGTGACTAGAAGCTCCAGGCTGTCACACTCAGAAGGCTGATTATCTGGGTGGGCTTGGGGGATGTGATGGGGATTGTGGAGAGAGCGATGTTAAAGGCTCCATGGCACTAAGTAGTGGCAGAAGTTTTTGTTGTTATTCAGAGTAAAATGTATTTTGTTTATCCAGTGGTCTAAGACACCACTGTACCGTAATGACATAACAGAAAAGCACACATGTGAACTGAAGTCACCCAAATCTAGCCAGAGAATCCAGCTAGATCCTTAGCAGATAGCTTTAGGGACAGTGAAAAATGAAGAATAAGTGGATCCTTTATGCCACCGTCTGTCACAAACTCTTTCCGTGACCACACACCGCTGTTCTTCTCGTCAGGTAGAACATGACGATGGCAAAGTAGACTGTGCTCTTGAGAAGGAGGAGAAGGTAGGTGTAATATGCACAGGCATTTGTGAGCTGCAGCTGCAGGGCATCTAAGAGAAATCGTTTGATTAGTTTTGCTTTTGTTTTGAAAGGATGGGACATGTGATGGGGCAAGGGTCACAATAGACATTTCTGGTGATCTGTCGTAAAGTGACACCACATCCCCACCAAAACCCAGAAGTAAATATTTATCCCTTTTGTGACTACCCCCACCAATAAAATAAAACAGCTCAAAATTCATCTGGCAGGTCAAGTTAATACCAACATTGCTAAATTCACTGAGAACATTTCACAGTATTAAGGACTAGGGTTGCATTGTTTGTGAATGACTCTAAGGGGAGAAATATTTATAATAACTAGCTCTTAGTATTTCTTTACCTGACCATGCCCCAAATTAGTAATATACATTGAGTGCTAACCAATTGCCAGATAGTTCTTAGAACTTCGCGTTTAAAACTTTAACCTCATTGAATTTTTACAATAATATATGAGAGAATATCATTTTCTCTTCCATTTTATAAATAAGGAAACTGAAGACAGAGAGAGAAGTAATTTACCAGATGTTATGCATTTAGTAAGTGCAAGAGCCCAATTTTAACTCCACTTACATGAGCTTAAAGAGCATGCTCATGGCTGCTCTCTAACTCTGTGTCTCTTAGTGTAATAAATATGCTAGATTCAAAAGGTTTAGCATAAATATAGAGATGAATTGTAGATTTAGAAGCATCTGACTCATTACACATTGTATATCACTCCCAGGGGGAGTAGCAGGCAAATTTGGTGGGTGGTAGAGTTTAGTAAACAGGGCATTATAGAAAATGGAGAAAAGAGGCTCGCCCAAATTCTCCAAAAATTTAGGAGGACATGCCTAACATCTCACATACTGACTATAAGGTTATATGAGAAGTACACTTAATATCATTTGTAGTTTTGCAAAAAACATGTAATGTCAAGAAATAATTACTGACAATCATGGTGGGCCAGGCTAGCTACTCTATGACCAACTTCCTATGGAAATTTCCACTTTACATGTTGGGTATTCCTAGAATCAGAACTCCAGGATCATTAGTCCTGGGGGTGGAAAGGGATCTCAAGAGACCTTGAGTTCGTAATTCCCACCCTCTCTTGGCAGGTGTGGCAGATGAGATCCAGCACTCCTTTGGTATCAGAAATGGAGTAAAGCTCAGCAGGACTAGAACCAATACTTCCAGTCATTTTTCTTACACAAATGTAGGGAGAACGGGCTGGACACTAGTATTTCTTCTGTACTTGTTAAATGAGTACCGTATAGTAGTAGAACGTCCACATTTGGAATCGTATCTCTTCAACAGTTGTGAGTTAGGCATGATTATTCCAAGGTTGCAGATCAGGAAAATAGTGTTCTGAAAACATGAGTTAATCACCCGTATTCATGTAATTAACATTTAAAGGAATTAGATTTAAAATCCAGTCTGAGGTTTTCTGATGCCAATGCACTCACTGCCACCGAGTCTCAGGGCCTTAGCTTTGGAATTTCTTGCACTATGTCTATTTTATGGGAAGAATAGAAAACCAAACAAGTATATAGACTCTGGATACAGATGGCCTAAGTTTATAAGCAAGATCAACCACTGACTAGCTAGGTTTCATGGTGTAAGGAATTTCATTAATTTTAGCTCCTTATCCTCATTGTATATAATGGTAAAAGAGATTGTACTGCCTCATAGGAATATTCTGAGAATTAAACAAGAAAAGGCATGCAGAATGCAGTACAGGCCCTTCTGTATGAGAAGCACTGAAAAAGAGCTGGTTTGTGTTATTACATATTAGCAAAGATCATAGAAAAAAATATCTAAAAGCAAGTTGGTATCATGTTTTCTCCAGTGATTATAAATATAAATGCCATGAATGAATAAAGAGCTTTGGTTGAAACAGTTCAGAGCATATCACTGTATGCGCTAATTTACAGTCAACTTCAAACCAAAACCAGCATTTTACTGTGATAAGTTGACTTCTAGGAAATGAGTGATTAATTTAAAATATCCCCTCATCTCTTCTGCAGCATCCAGCCATTCTGATTTTTCTACCTTAGGCCATACAAGGCAAAAAGTTGACCAAGAGGAAAGATATACTATAGCACGACCTACAGGCAATCACTTACAAAAACTTACCACTCTTCTCTGTCAAGCAAGTTGCTATGGAATCAGCAGGAATGACACCGAGAAGAAATGAAAGCAAGCTTTAGTCAGTTGTTTGCGCTCAAAATATAAAAAAATCTACTGACAGAAAGTCATTTAAAAATACGAGCCACACAATCCCAGAGTAATTATTCTGATACTACATATTTCAGTAGACCCAACTGATTTATTGTGTTTCTGCACAGGTTGAAATTCTGAAGGATGTACCTTTCCATACATTACAACTGCCATGCCATATCTAAGACCTTCTTCTTCTTTACTCACAACTCCTAGCACAATGCCTGCTGGAAAGTAGGTGCTCAGTAACAGTTGTTGAATAGAATAATAGAAGGACAGAAAAAGTCCTGACATTGAGTGTTGGTACCAAAATGAATGCGTCCAATCCTAGAATCCACCACAGAATATTACACTTTAGAGGGGGTCTTGCTTTAAGCGAATTTCTCGTCTGAGCAGATGAAGGCAGCCACTACTTTCTAAAACAGGAAAAGTTCTGGGTTTTTCTTATGAACCTGGATATCCCCAGTTCATGCAAATCATTTTCTGGAGTCCTGTTTATAAAAGCTGACATCTACTGAGTGATCATTGCTCTGCCAAGAGCTCTGTTAAATGTTACCCGTGTTTCTGAATGATCTAGTCTGCCATTTACAGAAGTGGTAATTCTTATAAATATTAGATTTGTCAATGATCATAAATAACCCTGTTGTGATTTTCTCTGGATTGCTTTGAATTTATACATTAATCTTGGGGAGAACTGACATTTTTAAGAAAGTTATTCTTCCTATCCATGAATATAATATATATTATCTCTCAATTCATTAAGGTAGTCTTTATTTCTTTTAGCAAAGTCTATAAATTTTTCTAAAAGGGTCTCACATCACTTGTTGGGTTTATTCCTAGTATATTAAGACATGACACGCTATTAAAAATGGTATTCTTTATGAAAAAAAAAAATGTTACCCGTGTTTTATCTCACTTAATCCCCAATAACACTCTGAAGTAAATAATATTATTACTGGACCTATTTTACAAATGAGAAATAAGGCTTAGAGTCTCTGAGTAACTTGTCAAGACTCAGACAAGCAAGTGGCAGAACCAGTATTCAAAGGGTAACTGTGGGGATAAAATGATACGGGGCATTTGGAAAGTATTTTGAAAATGTAATCCATTGAAAGAGACAAGACAATCAAAAGAGAGACAGCATAATTCTACTATTGAGGACACCAAGAAAATCTTCTCTTCTAGCTACCTTAATTATTTTTACCAAATGGCACTTTATATTATAGGCGCTCGACATTTTCAGTACAATTTACTTTTCCAGTGATGGAAAATAGGATAAAGACACATAGTTTTCTAAACATATAAAACTTGAGTGAGAGTTGTATTTATCTACAACGTGAAAAGCCAGCACAGATACAAGTTTTTTTTTTTTTTTTAACATGGGCAGGCACCAGGAATCGAACCCGGGTCCTCGGGCACAGCAGGCAAGCGTTCTTACCTGCTGAGCCACCGTGGCCCGCCCCAAGAATAAGTTTCTTTAAACAATATAGTTGCATATTGGATGGAGGGAAATAGAGTCATCCTGGTTGTTTCAATTTATTCTTTTGATATCACATATATTCTTATCCATATGGATCTGATTCTGGAAAGCAATCTTATGGACTTAACAGGACCTTTTTTGATGTTTTCTGAAAAAGTGGGTTTGAGGAATAGACTTTTCATAAATGCAGAAATGAAAATGTTAATATAAACATGTTTAGGTATTAAAATATTCTAATTGAACTGACTTTAATGTGCCCTGAAATTCTCTTTTCTTTACTTAATGTGCCTTTTAATTGAAAAAGTAAATAAAAATTTCTATCACCGTGCATTAATTAGAGGTAAAAAAAAGTGAAATAACAGTTATTCATAATAATAACTTTCGAGTTCTCTCTCAAAATTGGGCATAATTTTATTTTCAGAGTGTATCAAAAATCCTTTCAAAAATAGCATGTGAAATTTGCTGTAAAATGACAATAATAGAAGTAACCTCATTAACTGTCTATCCATAGAGGCCCATGTAAAGCTTTTTTTTTTTAGAATTCAATGCCAAGTAAAGCACATCATGAACTGCAGCACTCTCCTTTATAATAATGCTCACCATTGAACTTACCATATTTCTATTTTGCCTGATCATTAGAACAACCTGAACCTAATTGGACACTTCTATTCAGCAATTATAGTAATTTTATACTTGGCATGTTTGCTTCCCCTCTATTTCCTACCAACAGATGTGTAAGACCAGGGCAGGTTTTGCAGTCTTACTTTAGTTGCCAAAATTTTATGGAAACAACTACAATAAATATCTTAATAAGTGTGTCTGTGCTGTTTCTGGAAGCAAGCATTTTTCACTGACATTATTTCATTTGCCCTT
>PVIY010048760.1:0-17113 GCA_004026745.1 Myrmecophaga tridactyla
GCGGTGGACTTGGCCCCGTGTCAGGCCGCTACCGCCACTCCATGACCAACCTCCCTGCATACCCTGTCCCCCAGCCCTCCCACAGGACCGCTGTTGTCTTTGGGGCCCACCAGTCCTTTGCCCCGTACAACAAGCCCTCACTCTCTGGGGCTCGCTCTGCACCCAGGCTGAACACCACCAGTCCCTGGGGTGGTGTGCCTTCCACCCTGGGGAATCAGCCCCTCTACTGCTCCAGCCTCTCTCACCTGGGACTGCAGCACCCACCCCCAGGACCCTCCACTTCCAGTGGAACCAGGTATCTTAATCTGCCACCACTGGTTGTCTGTCCACCCTGCACACCTGATCAAGCAGGCTTTGGTTCTGCTTTTACTTACCTGGGAAGACTCGTCCAAATCCCTGCAGTTGTGGCACATGTCCCTGGGGTTGTGCCTGCCATGTCGTTTCATTTGCACTTGCCATGGGAATGCTGTGGTGCCACAGCTGACCACGGCCTTGCATCACACAGCTCCTGCCTGACCTGTGGTTACTCACGTCCTGTTAGTTGCCACACTGGGATTAAAACTCAGTAGGCCTTTCATTCACTCATGAGCATAGGACCTTCTGGAAAGCAAAGTCTAAGACCTTATTACCATGCTGATGTGCCTCCCAGCTAGTGCTAGTTACTTGAAAATGCTTCAGTCCTGTGTATTCATCGACCCTTCCTGTGTGCCAGGCATTAAAGATACAGAGAAGAGAGAAAGGGTTCTGACCCCTAAGCCCAGAGATAATATAGGGGAGGGCCATAAGCTTAGGGGTTGAGGAGGCAGCAGGATGTGTGTGGGGTGGCAGTAGGTAATGGAGATGGGAAGGTAGCCTAAGGTGTCTCATGGAGCTCTTTGCCTTTGGAGAGAGATGATGAAAAAGTAGACCTTGTCCAGACCACGTGGCATTTGAAGTGACAGAACCCCTTGGGTTTGGCTCATGGGCGAGTGAACGCTCCTGGGTTGGTTGTAGGC
Source organism: Myrmecophaga tridactyla (assembly GCA_004026745.1). Classification (NCBI taxonomy): domain Eukaryota; kingdom Metazoa; phylum Chordata; class Mammalia; order Pilosa; family Myrmecophagidae; genus Myrmecophaga; species Myrmecophaga tridactyla. The sequence goes on from PVIY010048760.1 coordinate 996, forward strand.
CTGCGACTATGCTGGTGGAAGCTGAGGCTTCTTGTCCATCACTACTGAGACTGTTGGGCTTGAGACCATTTTAAGAACTCAGAGTGTCCAGCAGGCATAGAGGCTGCTTTCTGAGACAGAGGTGGTTACGTGGCCTGTGACCACCCTGTTTCCCAGGTTGGAGAGCATCTTTCTGATTCAGGCTGATATTGACCAGTCACCACCTTGCTGGCCCCTTGCTCATCTGCCCCGGCCCTGTCCACGTCACCATATTGAAGGCTGAAGCCTGATAACGAGGCCAAGACCACCCTGGCAGCTTCTTGGGCCTTGGGTATTTTTTCCAGCTTGTTCCTTCCATTCAGGGAGCACGGGCCTTGCTGAGCATTCTGTGAGGCAGGTTTCACGAATCCTCCTGGTGGCCTTAAGGTGGGCCATGCCCTCCACTCAGAGATGGTGCTTTGAGCTGTTGAGGTTGGCAGCACAACCAGCAAGTGGTGGAGCCCAGGAGAGGACAGGGCTATACACGTGGAGAGTTCTTGATCTCTAGTCAAGCCGGAGTGGTGGGGGAGGCTGGTGGCTGGTTGGGGGGGTGGAAGGGATGGGTCAGGATTTCCCTAGGCCCTGTGGATCGGAGTTCTTCCTCTCTGGGGACTCTGACAGAACATAAGCGAGTGGGGCACAGTGACATCCCAGTTCCCGCGGGACTCAGCCAGGCTCTGTCCCACCCTACCTTTGGTATGTTAGTCTCTTAGAGCAGAGCATGCTCTCGCTGCTGTTCCAGAATGATTGTCAGTGATGCTGGGGCTTCATATCGTCTTAGAAATGATTTTGAGGCAAATTTCTAGATAGTTCTCGAGCCGGGGTTGTAGGATTGAGGCAGGTGACTTAACAGATCTTAACAGACTCCTTCCTTTTTCCTGGTCCAGGGGTTCTGGGTGGCCTTTCCTACCCCTTTCCCTAACCCTGTATTTTTCTCTGGTGGAGACTGCTCATCCGGGTCCTCCTGGTGCAGGCCAGGCAAGTTCCAGAAAGGGAGCTGGTTGGCCTGGACTGTCATGCCTTCTGTGCTGGGACATGCGTGTCGTTGCTTGCCCATGTTGTGAGCCAGGAGAGTACCAGGCCAGCTGGCTCTGTTAATTGAAACAGCCTCAAAGGGGCCGCCTTCCTGGGGCAGGTGTACCTCTTTCTTTCCTCTGGCTTTTCAGGAGCTGGGCGGGGCCCAGTTGAATGGCCTCAGCCTAGCCATGTTTTGAAAATAGGGTTTTCCCATGCCTAATTTGTAGCGTGGGCTTCCTGGGTGTTACAGAGCTGGAGGGAGCTTAATAAATACCTGGCCTCTTAACCATCAGGTGGTGCGGAGAATTGAAAAAAAACCTTGGCACCTTACTCTCCCTAGGGGCTGCAGTAAATGTCAGGGTTAGGTGAAAGTTACCATGTACATGGCAGGGAAAGCCGAGGAAGCAACTCTGTTGCCTGGTATGGTAGCCAAAGGAAATCCCCTTAGAGCCAGTGAAGTCGAATTTTGTGGAGCCCACAGGGTTTTAAATTGCTCCCTGCTCAGTCTGGGTAAAACGCTGGCTGGCAGGGTTTCCTCGTGCCCCCAGGGGGCTCTCTGAATTGGCAGTTACAAGTTGAAAAGGTACGTCATTTGTGACTTAGCGCTTGGGTTTAAGTAAATTTCCTGGTAGCTGAAATGTATCCCTTTAAGCCCCAAAACTTGTGTTTTAATCTTCTTGGATGGAAACTTTCCAAAATGTGTCATGTACACTCTTGCCTTCTTTAATAGAGGGTGTGACACCTTGGTTGGCGTTTTGATGATATGACTGGGGGTGGCAGTAGGACCAGCAGTCAGTCATGTTACAGCTTAGTGAGGTGGTTAAGGCCTATGAGTGCTTTTCTCTGGCGCTAAGTGGCCCTGGGAAATGACCTTTCTAGTTTGCTTTTGGCTGAAAGCACCATACCCCATCCTGCCACCAGCCGGTCCGTGGTGGCAGCGTGGCAGTCTCGGGGCATGTATTCCAGGCAGCCCATTGCCCCTGGCTCACGGAGGCCCTTGGGTCAGCTGTTCCATTTTCATGTTTCTCTTTTCCTCTGAGACTAGGGAGCTGGACTGGTCAGTTTCTGGTTTCCTTTGCTTTCTAACATTGCTACAGTTTTTCCGACTTATGGGGGCCCAGCAGGAAGGCTCGATGGAGTCCTAGTTAACAGCGAGTGTTTGTTTTTATCACGACTGAGCCTCCCAACTGCCTTGGGAAACTCTTGGTATTCCCTTCATGTTACAGATGGCAACACTGACGCTCAGATTGGGGATTCGGTGTCCCAGGGTGCCCGGTGTGAAGTGTGGAGCTGGTACAAGAAGCCAGACTTCAGACTCCAGACCTTGGGCTTTTGGTGTCTGGTTCCAGGCTGTCAGAAGTTCTCATGATGTTGACGTCATGGTGTCGATTTGTCATGTTGGTCATGCGGCTCTGGATTACCCTTTGAAGTGGCTGCTGCTGGGTTTCTCCGTCGTGCAGATCCTCTGTGTGAAGGCCTCATTTTGATGATGTTAGAGAGCCCCAGGCATTTTGAGCTCTTATAAGATTGTCTTCAGAGTCTCCTTAAATTGCTTAGGAAAAAATTTTAGGCAGCTGAAAGTTTTATTCTTGATGTCGATGTCCTATGAGAGATGAAATCTATACACCCAGTTGTGTGCTTTCCTGTCACTGAAGTAGAACTGGTGGGGCCACCCAGCTCCCTGCCTGCCAGTCTGCTGCCCTTCCCCAAGCCTGGCCTGGGGTTTGTTTTGCTGCTAGATTTGTGCAGAGGAAGGAACAGTGGGCCAGGCTCCTCCTGGGCCGCTTAGGAAATGACTCTTACTGGGGGCTTAATAGCTTAGGTATTCATGTTTTCTAGGTTAGTTTGGGGTTGAGAGTGGTACACTTCGGACTTCTGTTTTCCACTCTCTAGATACTCTTCGTTAGGATCTTTCATTTAAAAAAAGAAGAAAAGCAAAGACCTTATTCACAAATGACAGTCATCCAGGAACCAGCAGCCCCCATTTCCGTGTAGCTCAGTGTATTGTTCTAGCTCTTGTTTCCACCCAGCCAGTGGCTCATAGTGAGCTGTGCTCTCTTCTCTCCCCAAGTGCCTCCCTCCCCAGCGGTCCCTCCAGCAGCCCTGGGAGCGTCCCCGCCAGCGTGCCTGTGCAGATGCCAAAGCCCAGCAGGGTCCAGCAGGCCCTCGCAGGTAGGCTCCCTGCCCTTGGACTTGAATTTGCAGTGGGGAGAATGCATGTGGGGAGAGGAGGAATTGTGGTGCAGGGCAACCTGAAGGGGCTTCTTGGGGTCAAATGCCCTCTTCTGGTGATGGGCAGCCCCAATGAGTGAGTCTGAGCGCTCCCCTCCTGTGACTCTTGGGTGATAGTAGGCATCTTCTGGGGACCTTTCCCTCCCTTTCTGAGTTTTCCAACACATTGAATTGTTAAAGTCACTTTTTCATCCTGAAATGCCTTGGCTGTTTACTTAAAGGGGTACTTTGGGGGTTCAGAGAGCTGTGTTGGCCTTGATATATCTCGAGTAAGTGACTTTATGTCCATTTAGATCTTTTGTGAACCGTATGCTCCATATGTTTTGGAGCTGTTTTTAAAGTCCATTTTTACAGGGATTTTTTTTTTTTTAAATAAGAACAGTTGTAGGCTTCAGAAAAATCATGCAGTAAGTGGAGTTCTCATATACCCCCCTCCCCAAATGCAATTTTCCCTGTTAACATTTTGCATTAGTGTGTTATTTTTGCTACAGCTGATGAAACAATATTATAATTATACTATTACTGTAGTCCATAGTTTATAATAGGGTCTTATGTGTCATTCAGTTCTATGGTTTTTTTAAAAAATTTTTATTTTGGTAACATATATACAGCCTAAAATATCCCATTTTCGCCACTCACAGATACACAATTCAGTGGTATTGGTCACGTTCACAGTGTTGTGTCACTGTCACTCCCGCCCCTTCTGAAACTTTCCCATCCCTCCAAACAGAAACTCTGCACTCGTTAAGGGTTACCTTCCTGTTCGCCTCCTCTACCCAGCCCTGGTAACTTGTACTCTTGTTTCTGTCTGAGTTTGCATATTCTAATTATCCTCTATCAGCGAGATCACATGAAGGTTATTTTTTAACTTGTGGAAAATTTGAAATCCACACAAAGGTAGATGGAGCAGTGTAGTGAGCCTCCGGCCTCCCCAGGTGAAGCTGGAAAGATCATCAGAGTTAGCGCTTAGGCGCGTCCCTGTGAGCCCGGGCATATGGGTGCGGGCCTGGAAGAGCAGGCTGGGCTGGCGCTTTGCCCTCCATGGCGATGAAAGCCACAGGAATGGGTGAGACGGTGGGGTGGGGAGAGGACCATAGCCACAACCAAGGAGGCAGTGGAAGAAGAGGAACCCACAAGAGCCAGAAGTGGTAGAAGACTGGGGAGAGGGGCCGGGAAAGCCCCGGGAGGGGAGGTCCTGTCCCACAGACCCTCTTACACTTGCTTCAGCAGCCGGGGAAGAGGGCAAAGGGAGCCAAGATGTGGGGATGGGAAAGTTGCCTGCCGCCCAGTGTAGGTCTTCTGGTGGCATCAGATGTTGTAGGTGAGTCAGAGTGTGCCGTGTGTGGTGTGTGCGTGTGTGCATGGTGTTATTGTGGATGTTATTTGAGAAGGCTTGTGGGGACTGGATCTGTTCTCCATTCAGGCCTGCGCTCTGGGAGAAGCCCAGGAGAGCTGTCTCCCAGGACCTCTGCCCAGTTGGCGAGCCTTTGTGGCAGGGCCGGACAGGGGGCAGGCTCTAAGGCTGTACCATGGCTAGACGGATCTCGGAAGCGTTCTGGGGAGCTCGTTGGCCCGCAGCCCCCTCCCTCCCCTCTGCTCGTGATTTTAAGGCCCTCTCCAGGCTGGACCCTCTTAAGGGTTGTTCCTTTTTTTTTTTTCATTTTTTTAATAAAACCAGTCAACATACAATATGAACATTCTTTTTTTCATCACATAGTTGTATATTCATCATCATAATCATTTTTTAGAACATTTGCATCAATTCAGAAAAATAAATAAAAAGAAAACAGAAAAAATTCATACATGCCATATCCCTTACCCTTCCCTTTCATTGATCACTAGCATTTCAATCTACTAAATTCATTTTAACATTTGTTCCCCCTATTATTTATTCATTTTTAATCCATATGTTTTACTCATCTGTCCATAAGGTAGATAAAAGGAGCATCAGACACAAGGTTTTCACAATCACACAGTCACATTGTGAAAGCTATATCATTATATAGTCATCTTCAAGAAACATGGCTACTGGAACACAGCTCTACATTTTTCAGGCCGTTCCCTCCAGCCGCTCTGTTAAGCCTTAACTAAAAAGGTGATATCTATTTATTGCGTAAGAATAACCTCCAGGATAACCTCTTGACTCTGGAATCTCTCAGCCATTGATGCTTTATTTTTTCTCATTTCTCTCTTCCCCTTTCAGTCGAGAAGGTTTTCTCAATCCCTTGATGCTGGGATTGATCCCAGCTCATTCTAGGATTTCTGTCCCATGTTGTTAGCAAGGTCCACACCCCTGGGAGTCATGTCCCACATAGAGGGGGGAGGGTGGTGAGACTGCTTGTTGTGTTGGCTGGAGAGAGAGGCCACATCTGAGCAACAAAAGAGGCTCTCTTGGGGGTGACTCTTAGGCCTAATTTTAAGTAGGCTTAGTCTATCCTTTGCAGGGTTAAGTTTCATATGAACAACCCCCAAGATTGGGGGCTCAGCTATAGCTTTGTTTGTCCGTACTGCTTGTGAGAATATCACAAATTCTTCACTTGGGGGAGTTGAATTTTCCCCTTAAGGGTTGTTCTTAATGTCTCCTGCTATCTCAGCTCTTAGAGCAGTCCCAGAGGCAGGTGGGTACTTCATCCTCCACTTTACTGATGGGGGAAACAGACCCTGAAAGTCTGGGAACTTGGTGTCCATCTGGGAAATAGAGGAACTGAGGCTGAAGCCATAGACAGCCGCCTCCCCTAAATCCCACTTGCGTCAGCTGTGCGTTTTGGAGGGACCCTTGTCAAGGGGAGGCAGTGAGGTTCACAGCACAGGCCCACGAAGCAAGGCCGGGAGGGCTTCCTTTCTCAATCCAGGCTGGGTTTTTGGATTCAGGAATACGCCGTGGTCACAAAAATGAGCATTTGGGTATAGGATTTTGCAAATGAGTGGTAACTTTGTGGAAGGATTCATTTGTGTTCCCCTTTTCGCCGTGGGTGAGTGAGCCCCACAGAAGAGATGTGCTGCCCGGAAACAGCTCCACTGACAGCAGCCCAGTGTCCCCTGTCAGAGAGTTTGGGGGCCCGATAACCCCAGCCTGCCTGGCTCCAGCACTGCATCCCACCCTGTAAGGAAGGAAGCAGTGTCTGCATGTGGTACGCTGCTGCTCAGGGCAGGGATGCAGCCTGCCTGAGCTGAGACTGCCCAGCCAGTGAGGGGCAGCACCAGGGCAGAGGGAGAGGGGAGCCAGCTTGGACTCTTAAGTCTAGTCACTAGAAGAAAGGCTGGTCCTTGGTGGGAGAAAGGGGTGCTGGAAAATTGGGAAATGAGATTCTGTGCGTGGCTTCATGATTCAGCAGCTCTTCCAGATAAAGAGGGCTTCCTCTCCTGGTGCGGAAGAGCTGGGGCTGCCTGAGGGGTTACATTTATTTGGGGGACTGTCCCTGAGCCTTGCTGTGGAGGACGATGTGGCAGCCCCTCCTGGCTGGGCGGTGTGCCTCCTCTCCGTCCTGTGCCTGGATGCTGCTGTGGGAAGTGTTGGGATGGTGGGATTTTCAACCTCCCTGTAGAAGCTGGTGCCATGGAGCTGGGGCTGCTCTCTCTGTAGATTTCTAGGTTGAGATGATCTGTGGTCTGGATTTGGGGAGCAGGTCTTGCCCTGCAAAGGGCACAGGTGTTCAGGCTGCCCCTTGGGGCTGACGGTGGTCTCAAGACAGAGGGCCGCCAGCTAGGGTCAGGACATACTCGTTCCTCGGCCGTGTGCCTCCTGGGTGCTGGACCCAGAACCGGACATCCTGGCCTTTGGGGAACTAGTGTGAGGTTGGAGGGGAGACAGTCACCAAAGTAGGAGTGATTTCAGGTGGTAAGGAGTGCTAAGAAGAAAAACAAAGCAAGGTAAAGGGGACAGAGACTTGAAGGGAAAGCGGCTATTTTGGGGAGGGTGGCCCCGGAGGCCACCTGATGAGGTGACACTGAGGATGGATCTGAGTGACCGGGAGGGCGCTGGTGGATGGTGGGTGAAGCATTCCCATCGGAGGGGGCGGAAAGGATTCTCTTAAGGACGACTGTCTGTCCTCCTCGCCCATCTCTGCTGCGCCTGCTTATCTCTGTTCAGCTGCCGTCTCGCTCCCAAGGGAGCCGCATTTGAGCCCAGGTGAAACCTTGTAGGAAGTGGGAACACAGCAAGGGCGTGACCAGTGGACTTCTGGTGTCCAGCCCGGCCTCCTGCTGGGGCTAGTGCAGTGCTTTTGGGACCTGCCGCCTGACCCCGCCCAGCTGGTGGCCCGTTCGCTGTGTGGAGGCCACAGTGACTGGCCTGAAGGGGCCCTGAGTTCAGGGCTTCCCCTTCCCCTCTGGCCTTCTTGGTCAGGGAATTGCCATGTCCTCCCCAGAACCCGTGTTTTGTCCAGGCCCTGAGCCAGAGCCTGGGGATCAGGAAAGCCCCTTTCTCAGAGGAAGAAGTATTTTGGAACTGACTGATGACAGGCGGGACTTGGGTTGCTAGTGCCACGGACAGCAGGGTGGGCAGAGGATGTGGCGGGGACAGAGACCCCTAGTAGGGAGGACCCACTGGGTTCCAGGAGGTATCAGGTGATCAGAGTGTGGAAGGAGCAGTGTGGGCTGAGGGTCCAACCAGTGGGTATGGAGTGTCAGACCGAGGAGTGAGGCTTGGCTCTGCTGGCGTAGGGAAGAGGTGGGCTCAGAGCGGCCTGGCTGTGGCTGTCTCCAACTCTGGGCCTTGTCTGCCCATCGTGGGGGCTATTCAGACTCGGACCAATTTCCCCAGAGAAGAGAGCCAGCCTGGGGCCTTCGCTGTTCCAGAGGAGAGCTCCCAGGGACCAGGGAATGTCTCTGGGTGGAGCAGTCCCCAGGGGCAGTCCCATCTCAGTCAGCACCCGCATGGGCCAGAGGGGCAAGCTACCTTCCTGTGGCTCAAGCAGAGTGACAGGGACTCAGAGAGAGCCTGGCGGGGACTGGGGCCTCCAGGAGGTGCCTGGGGAGACCATGTGAGCTCTTGAAGTAACTGCCCAGGAGACCCCACCCAAATTTCTAGAGCTTGTCTGTACCCTTCAGAGTAGGCCCTCCTGTTCTCCTTCCTTGTGCCTGGAACAGGGATTCACTACCCAGAACTGCCTGGGATGCTTTCCAGGTGGCATTCCACCCAGCCCTAGTGGAGCAGCTGGCCTCGCCCACCGCATGCTCTGTGCACTGGCTGATGAGTCGCTTGTGCGGACACCTGGGGACCTTCAGGCTCGGGCTTCTCTTGGCCTGGCCATTTCACCTGCTCTCTGGCTCTTACCTGGCTAGCTGAGTAGGTCCTGCGTGATTTGTTGGCCCTTCTGGCTTATCACAGAGCTCTCTCCGTGCACTCGGCTGGGGTTGGTGATGTCACGTGCTGAATGACTCCTTTTAACGTCTCTCCCTCCCGCATGTCTGATCTCGCACCCGTGTAGGCATGACGAGTGTTCTGATGTCAGCCATTGGACTCCCTGTGTGTCTTAGCCGCGCACCCCAGCCTGCCAGCCCTCCCGCCTCCTGTCTGGCCTCTAAAAGTCACAGCTCAGTTAAGAGATTGAGGAAAATGTCCATGAAAGGTAGTTCCTGTTCACAAATGCTCTCTGGCCTTTGCTAAGCCTCCTCTGGTCTTGCTGCCTTCAGACTCTCCCTCGGTGATTGCTCTTCTCTCATTTCCTCTCCCCTTGCCCCATAGGGTGATGGGCTCATTGGCCCCCTCTACCGGCCTTCTGTAGCAGAGGTTGCCCCAGGGTGTCTTTATTTTCCATGTAAAATCCAGCGTTCATGTCCTCATTCTTGGCACAATTCAAACGAGAGAGGTCTTGTTCATGAGGACCCTGTGACTTTGTAAACACGACTGTGCTGGTCATGGCCGGACTTGGGCCATTGCTCAGGGGAAGGGCCAGCATGTGTTTCAGGGAAGACGCCCAGACAGCAGCCAGTCCTGCAGCTCCAGCCCTGAGACCTGTCTGGCTACCTGGGTGGGGATACTTCAGAGGGTACCCCTGCCGTAGGGCCAGGGAAGAAGGAATGTCAGAAACGTGGGAGGTGCCACTGTGTTTTAATGCGTGTGTGGAAGGGTCTGTGCATAGATGATTCTAATCTCCCTAAAGCTGACTATGGCTCTGCCTCCAGCAGCTGGTTCAGAATTGTGGACTGACCCTAGAGGTGGCACGGTTGTGCAGAGGGAGTGGGAACTCTGGGTCAGCCAGGCTTGGCTTTCAGTCTTGGCTCCAGGACTTGCTGGCTTTGTGGTCTTAATGCAAGTTCCTCCTCCATTTAAAAGCTGGGTGCCGCCTACTTGGCCGCTTGGTTGTGGCCTCTGTGTTACCTCTGGCCCTCCTTGCCATCCCTTTCTTGGAGCTGATGGAACCTGGTTGGCCCCCTTTGAAAAAATAGGGCTAATGGAAAGCAACCTTCAGTTCTGAAAGCCTACTTGGGCGAGGGAGGGTGGGTGGGTGAGGACTGGGCTGCTGAGTCGGGCTGTTCCCGAGCTGATCTGGGTGCTAATCCAGCACTCTGGGGGAGATCTCGGGGTTCGTCTGGAGACTGGCCTGTAGCTGCCAGGCCTTTTCTAAAAGGCTCTTCCCTCAGTCTGTGTGGGGAGTTCTGGCTCCCATGATGGCTACTGTGCCAGTGGGGTGTTGTGCTTTGGCCTGGCTCTCATACCTGAGTGACCAGAGCCGTGCATGTGTGTGTGTGTGCGTGTGTGCGTGTACGTGTACTCACACATGTGTCTGGGTGTGTCTGTCTGGTGTTCCATGGCCTGTAGCTGCCTTCCAGGTCGTGGCGGGCGATTCTTCTGCAGTAGTTCCAGCCCCGGTGGGTCCTATGCTTCTGCTCCCAGATGAGGGCCCTGAGACTTGGAAGAAATGTGATCTTGCAGCAGGAGAGCCAGAATCAGACCCCAGGCCCCGGGATTCCAGCCTCGGCCCCTGCCCTCCCCTCCCCTCTTATCTGTCACCTGGGAAGTCAGCTGTCAAGTCCTTGGGCTGACGGCCATGAGCTTGTGTTCAAACCATAGTCCCTCAGGTTGGCAGAGACTCAGACGCGCAGCTCCACGATGACCCTTAGGTGAGACGGGGAGCCGCTGCCCGGGTCACTTTCCGAGGACAAGGCCAGTCTCCCCAGACCCTTTCTGCTCCTGCCTAGGCTTTGCCAACAGTCCTCTGTAATTCTGAACCCCTATGCCTGGTTTCTCTCACTTATTGGGGGGATTTTCTTGTCCTCGGGCTGGGACCTCTGTGGTGTTTGTGTATTTGCGAGACCTGCCCCCACCCTCCAGCTTCCCGCATGTGTGTTTTGGAGGGGGCGGGAAGGTTCAAAGAGGAGCGGAGAGCAGCCCAGCCTCTGGCTGCAGAGCAGGCAGAGTCGGGGTGTATGTCCTCCTGCTGCTCAGCTGGGGGGCCAAGCAGGCATTTGGCTCGGACCCCTGTGGGATGGGGAGAAGGTGTGGAGGCTCTCGGGCTTAACATGATGGCGTTTGTGTCAGCATGCTCCCAGGGGAGACGCCCAGGGCACACAAGACTCTGGAATCCACTTTCCTGTTTGTGATTCACATGTACAAGAAATAAGGAAAGTGAATAAAAAAACAGGCACCAGATTCATTTGTCTTTGAAGTTGCTATTTTTATTATTTCGGGTCTGGCTTCCTGGCTGTGTGCGCAGGTGCACAGCTGAGCAATCAGTATTCTGGGGTTCCTGAGGGTGTGACGTATTGCTCTCTCTGCCCCCCATCTGCCTTCCTCCAGGGCTCCTAGGCCTGAGCTGGGCCCCCAGGCAGGTGGGCCTGGACGGGGGTTTGACCAGACCTCACTCTGGGCTGTTCTTCCATGCCTGGCACAGTCTCTAGGCTCCTGCACACTGACCTTGTCCATCTTCAACCTTTCTAACATTTCTTCTGGTAGCTTGGACCTCTCTCTGTCTGCCTTCCTCTCTGGCATCATCATCTCCAGTCTGTACTCCTTGGGACCCCACTCATGGTCTTCTCTCTTTTAGGAGGGTCTCTAAAACCACAGCCAGAGCAGGTGATAAAAAACTACACTGAAGAGCTGAGAGCACCCCCGGATGAGGTATGTAGGGTGGAAGCCATGCCACTTTAGTTTCTGTTTGCAAACAGCTGGGTGATGCCACAGATGGAAAACCACACCAGCCCCTTCTTCCCAGGTCCTTCCTGTGCCATCCCGGGGACCAGGGGTCCAGGAGACAAGAGATGGGAGAGCCTGGTCCATTCCCCATGGGCTGGCTCCTCGGGAAGCACAGTGGCCTTGACCATCCTGTCCCCTTTGGGAGAGCCGGTCACAGTTCCTGTAATCGGCAGTGTTGCCAGGCCCTGTTAAGGCTTTGGGTGAACTCCATGCTCTTGTCCCTGAGCCGTGTCTTTGGGGGTGGGTTAAAGGTCAATCGTGCCAATACAGAATCCAGCGCCCTCTGCACTGCCTCTTCCGGCTGCAAGTTGAGTTCATGAGAGCAGTCTGGTAGCGAAGTTTGGACAGAAACCTGGATGTCACGCTCGCGTCTCCTGCCCCACCTCTAGTCCTCTGTGTGCTCTCGCTTCACAGCCCCCAGCCTTCTCTGTTCTCCCTACGGGACCCTCATGCTCATCGGGCACAACTAGGCCGTTTTGCCTCCAGTCTTCTTCCCTCCAGGCTGCCTTCTACCCAGCCACCTCGTTCACCCTCAGCCCCCCACCCCAACTCCATGCTGTCTCATGCCTTCCTGCCTCAGAGCATTCTGTGTTCTTGTCCCTCCTATGGGTTCCTCTCCCTTGTAAAGCCCACTCCCAGGCCTCTCCCTTGCAGAGCCTGCCCTCTTCCCTCTACACGTGCCTGTTTCCACTGATGTCTCTGACTCGTGCCCATCATTGTACCAGCCTTTGGGTTTGGGGTCACCTGTCATCTGTCCTTCTACGGTGACCCCTTTGGGGGCAGCATTCCTGGGTGACTAACCTGTGTTCCCAGCCTGTGGAACAAACGACTCTTGCGTTGACTCTTATTGTCAGCATTTCAGCAGGTAAAGGGCTCTCTCTCCAGCCTGGCCTGTTTAGTCCAGCAGGCCGTTGGCGAATGTGCCTTGTGTTTGGCCTCCTTGCAGGACTGCATCATCTGTATGGAGAAACTGTCCGTGGCATCCGGGTACAGTGACGTGACCAACAGCAAGACCATTGGGCCTGTGGCCGTGGGCCGCCTCGCCAAATGCAGCCACACCTTCCACCTGCTCTGCCTGCTGGCCATGTACTGCAATGGAAACCAGGTGCGTGCTGTGCTGCCCAGGATGGCACAAGGGCCCTACCCATAGCCCCTGCCTCGTGGAGGCCCCTGGGCACGTGTGGCCTTCTCTCTGTGTGGCCTCACCCTGCAGGGAGATGGGTATGAGCTGCAGAGAGGGCTGTAGTGGGCAGGTGTGGGGTTGCCTCATGACAGTTTCCCTCTGAGGTTTGCAGAGTGGAAGAAATGGAAAAGCAACCTTTCCCTGATAGTTGTATCATCTTCCAAGCAATTGCCTGCATATCACGCATTTTATAAGAATAGCAAACTTAAACCCCTCAAAAGGAGAAGTAATCAGTAAAGACTAGAACAGGAACAGGCAAAGCAGCAAAAGAGCTTCTTGGGTGTAGGGCGGGCTGGGACTCCCTTCCGAAGGCCTGGTGTGCTCGCCGAAGTCTGCCCCACTCCTCAGCTGGGGCACCCAGAGGGTGGGTGGCCACCTGCCCCTCCAGCCAGGCCTTGGGGCTCCAGCCAGGCCTTGGGGCTCCAGCCCCTCTGAACGGCAGAGCTCTACCTCAGCCTCGCTGTTCATCTGTCACTTGCCACTGGGCTGATGCAAGAACATACTCTGAATGAGAGCTTTGCCGGGGTCATGAGTGGGAGCATGTCAGAGCCAGGCTGGGAGGCAGGACTGGCCTGGCCCCGCACTGCCCTATAGAAAGGAGCCCAGCTTGAGCCCCATAGCAGTTCATGCCTGGCTGCTCTTCTTTGAGTGAAGTTTAGCCACAGGAGCAGAGGCTAGGAGGATGGAGAGGACAAAACCACGTTAAAGGCCTCCAGGCCAGTCATGGCCTTTCTTCTCAGTGCCTCTGGCCGGCCTGTGCCAGACAGGGTACTAGCATCAGATAGATCAGTTGAAAGGTTTTTGCTTGACATTTATTTTTATTTTATTGAACAAAAAATATATAATAAAAAATTACAAAAGTTTTGTTTGATTTTAAACATGATTAGACAGTGGAGACTTCTGCTCACAAACCTAATTTCTGTGATTCTAGTCTCCTAATATCACACCCCATTAAAAAAAATTGCATAATGAGTTTTTGGTGCAAAATTTACTTTCACAAAGAAACTGCTGAGAATTGAGTTTCTGCAAGGGGAGGTTGCGGGGAGCTGGGAGCTCTGCCGGGGCTGGCTGTGGACCACGCACCATCCCCTTCTCCTGGGAGCCTCTGTGTCTGTGTCCAGGGGCTCTCTCAGGGGCACCAGCTCAGCCTGCTGCTCTCTGCCTTGTCTCAGGATGGAAGTTTACAATGTCCTTCCTGCAAAACCATCTACGGAGAGAAAACTGGAACCCAGCCCCGGGGAAAGATGGAGGTCTTCAAGTTCCAGGTGTCCCTTCCTGGCCATGAAGACTGCGGGACAATACTCATCGTCTACACCATTCCTCACGGCATCCAGGTTGGGCTGGCCCAGGAGCCTCCTCGGGCTGCTCCCAGATCAGTCACCCCCACACAGGCCTCTCCCTCCCTTGCCTCTTTCCCAGCAGTCTGCCCTTGGGCCAGGAGCCGGGAGGTGAGGGAGCTAGGCGAGTTCTTCAGAGCCGTGGCAGCCAATGGCACTCAGCCCTTTCCTGAGCCAGGAGAAGCTGCCTGGAGGAGGGGGCCTCTTAGCTGGATTTGCACACAGGTGGACATAAATAACACTTCTCAGAGGCTGTCACTGGGGAGCCTGAGGGCCTGAGTGGCAGAGCGTGGGGTAGGGAGTACTAGCTGTGGGTACTGCCAGGGGCAGAGCAGGACCCTTGTTCTTGAGATACTGGCCAAGAGAGCAGATCCAGGCCTGGGTTGGGAGTGAGGGTGGCATCTGGATTTCAGGAACAAGACAGGACAGGAACTGAACTCCAGAGAGAACCCAGAAGGGCATCCTGGCCCTTGAGGGCTGATCTCAGGCCTGGGCCAGGGCGGGGAAAGGTTCTAGGAACTGTGAGGACCAGGAGCCAGTTGGGGTGTCCATGGAGCTGTTTTGCTTAAGCTCGTGCTTTCCCCCTTTTTTCCCTTCATCACTTCTCTGTGGCTCCAAGTGAAATTTAAGAACATTCCAGGTGGGGGTAGAGCCACAGAGCAGGAGGGCGATTTTGAACTCTGTGGTGAGGGGTGGTGTGTGTGCTTGTGTGGCAAGAGCTCTGCCCCTCACCCTGCTGTCCAGTTGGTGCTACTGTCTCAGGGTCCCCTCGAGTCTCAGCACAAGGTGCAACCTGGCGAGTGGACGGAGGGGGTTCCTCGTACTGGTGGGTGGGCATCATGCTGGAAGGCCCTTCCACCCAGTGCCCAGAGGGTCCAGCCTTGAGAGATTCCCAGTCTCATTAGGGAAAGAGAAAGCAGCCAGTGACTGCATGCCAGAGGGGCAGTGCCAGGCTCACAGGGAGGGTGGTCGTGGTTGGGGGTGATAGACATTTCAGGGGCTGGGGGTTGAGGCAGGAATGTGTGTGGTCACTTCAGTGCATGGACTGCCTCGGGCAGGAAGGTGCATTCCCATTCCTTGTGTTCCTCCCACAGGGTCCTGAACACCCCAACCCTGGAAAGCCATTCACTGCCAGGGGCTTCCCCCGCCAGTGCTACCTTCCGGACAACGCCGAGGGCCGCAAGGTAAAGGCCCCGCCGCCTGCCCTTGGAGGGGAGCTGCTCTCCAATTAGCAGGCCCGAGCGGACCTCTGTCCCCTGGGAAGCTGCCTGGCTCACTGTGGGTGCAGAGGGTGAGGCAGGGCTGGAGTGGGGTTCCTGGACGAGTAGCCACACCCAGCCTCATCCTAACACCTCACTCTTCTTGCGGAGAGGATAGGACCTGAGGGGCTGGGCAGATCCTCCTCCAGTGGCTGGTTAGGGTTGTCCTCGGGACATTGGGACCTGGGCAGGGGCTCTAGGGAGGATGGAGATGCCCTTCCAGCACCCTGTTGGGTGGGCTGTGTGCTCTGCCGTGGTAGGAAGGGGCAGGGGCCGCTGAGGACTAGGCAGCCGGGGACAGCCCGAGAAGCTGTGTCTGCCCCAAGGCTGGCGTGGGGAGTTTCCAGCTCTGAAAGGGTAGAACGCAACAGGCAGAGAGGGCAGCAGTGAAGGCACTGAGGTGGGAGTGGACTCGGTCAGCTTGAGCCAGGGACCGGTGGCTACTGGTGTTTGGCTGGAGGACTGAGTAGATGGGACTGGCCCTGAGGTGGGATGGTTGGCGGGGGCAGGGGGAGTGCCTGGGGTTGGGTCCAGGTTGAAACTCCAGCATTTGGAGTTTCAAGGGGTTCAGGGTTAGAGCAAGAGACTAAGAGCCCCACAGGTGGCATTTGATGCCTGGGGTGAGGGCATCATGGAGGGGGGAGGGCCACTGCCCAATTCTCTACTGACTCCCAGCTGGCACTTGCCCGCTGGCTGCCACTGTCTTCAGTCTTGAGGCAGATCCACTAGTATTTAGGAGGGGTAGGGAGTTGCAGGCGTGGCATGAGGGGCAGAGGATGCTCCCACTGTACCCCCAGGGTGCAATGGTGGAGGTACAGGCTGGGCTTTTAGTTCACCCAGTCTGCTCTCCCTCCACTACCCCTTCACTCTCCCCCTCCCCTTCCCCTCCTTTCTTCCCTCCTCCCCCTTTTCTTCTTCCCTTTCCTTCCTTCCTT
>PVIY010048761.1:0-17132 GCA_004026745.1 Myrmecophaga tridactyla
AGAGTAACATACGGAATAAAAATAAATAATAGGAGGAACAAATGTTAAAATAGATTTAGTTTGAAATGCCAGTGATCAATGAAAGGGATCAGTAAGGGGTATGCCCTGTAAATTTTTGTTTGTTTGTTTGTTATATTTTTCTGTTCTCTTTTTATTTCTTTTTCTGAATTGATGCTAATGTTCTGGTAAATGATCATGATGATGAATATGCAACTATGTGATGATATTGTGAACTGCTGAGTGTATGTGTTGGGAATGTTTGTGTTTCTTGTAATTTTTTTTAATTAATAAAAAATTTAAAAAAAAAGAAAAAAAAAACTACAATACAATCTGGTTTCCCAACTCTAAACTGACATTTTACAGTGTTTTGGAATAGGTCTAAAATTTCTTTTGTCTAAATATTTCCTTGAAATCTTGTATATTACATTAAAAATGGATAGCTGAAATAGATATCATATAAAGAACAAAAACAGTCTCTCCCATTAATTCTGAGGAAAATATTTAGGCTGATAAACAAGTGCAAGGCTCTCTGTCCCAATTTACTTTATAAATGGAAAAAACTTTAATATAGGAACCACACATCCCTTTGAAAACCTAAACATTCCATGGGGGAAAAAAAGGTAAAAACTCTCATTATACATAAAGGTGCATTCATAGAACCTATTCCCAGTTCATTATTGAATCATAATGCTAGAAAGAACAAATCCCTCATATTATAACATGAGGCTGGATTAGGTATTTAGCAAGCAACATGAGATAGAAAACAAATTAATATATCCGAGTAATTTACCAATTTATTCTCCCCTGCAGACTTCAACTTCTCCTGCAGTTTTATGGTAGTCTGTCGGATTCTTTCTATCTCCTCCTGCTGTTTAAGAATCAGTTGTCTTTCCTTCCGAGCTGCCTTACTGGCTTCTTGTAGACGTTTAATTTCTGCCTAAGGTTTAAAGAGTTAAAGGAGAAAGACTGAGATTTGAAGGACACAAATCCAAAGTAATATTGTTAAAAGAAAATCCAATCATCACATAGATTAAAAATATACATTACTTACAGATAAAATAATAATAATACTGAAAAATTTTAAACAATAAAGGAGTAAAAATAGTATCATACTTAACTCATCACTTTAAAATAATTTAAAATGACCCTTTAATTTAAAAGCTTATAGTTTTTTTTCCATCATAAATAATGCTTTAATGTCTATGACTGTTTCATACTATGGATGAGCTCTTCAACAGAGATTTTTAAAAGTAGGATAAACAAGTCAAAGATCACAAAATGATTTGTGGCCCTCAAAATATTTTTAAGACCCTTAAAATATCTCCAAAAATTGTTACCACTTACAATGACACCAGAAACATTTAAGACTCACTACACCAAACTTTACCCATATAAGATATTATCATATTCCCTGTTAATTAAGTGGACAGAAGATGATATACTGAACTGTTAATATTGTCTTTCTTCATAAACTTATTTTAATTTCTTTTCCTGTCAATAAAAATGACACAATAAAGACAATAATAAGTTGCTTCTAATTTATTTTAATCCTGTTAGAGATCTCTTGAAACTATCTAAAAATACAGAAAAGTACATGATAGCCACATTTCTAACCCCCCAAATTAAAGACAGCTAATGTACTTTCTCCTAGCCTTTTAATTTCTTAAAGAAATAAAACATTAGAGGAAAAACCAAATTCTCCAATCCCCTGCTTGAAATTCTCAAAGCAACCACAATCATGACTTTGGTGCTTATCTTTTCAGCATATTCTTTTGTAATTCTTTGACAAATATCTGTACTTACTTGTAAAACAAAACAAAACACAAACCACAGAATATTTTGGCTTGTGTGTTTTAACAATTATTACAAATTTAATATACGGACATATTTTAAATCTTGCTTTATATACTAGATATTGCTTTTGTAATCTCTCCACCTTGATTTATATACAACTAGGTAATTCCCTCTAATCCTACATAAAATTACATTAGAGAAATACACATTTCATTTATCCAGTCTCCCTGCAGTCGAATTTTTAGGTGGTTGTCAATTTCTCACTATTACAAAAAAATGCTAAAATGAACAGCCTTATACTAGTCACCTTGGACACATGTATGAATTTCTCAGGAGCAGCAGTTCTTGATGTGCAGTCCACAGACCTCTAGCGTACCTTTCAAAGAACCTCAGGTCTAGCTATTTTAATAATAATAATAATAAGACATTATTTTTCTCTTTTCATTCTCATTCTTTCACAAGTATACAAGGGCATCATATGCATTTTTAATTTTCTAAAACAAAACAAATTTAGTGAGAAGGATGGATGCTTTTGTGAAATCTCTTTATTATCTGACAATAAAAGACAGCTAGATTCTCATATTTGCTTTCTCATATGTAGCTGGTAAAAATGGGGTATTTTAATAGCCTTTGGAGAATAATTGTGGATATCCTTTGGTGATGCCATATCAAAGCTTGAGAGGTGGTAGTTTCTTAAAGGTTATTAACAGTATGGACTCCGAAACCACATCAAGAACTTTTCTGTATCTGTTATATTAAAATCCATTGGTCTGCCTTGCATTTTGAATGGGTCTTTACCTAATGCTTAATTTTGTAACATCATGTACTAATCATTTGGAAATATGGTTCACCAAGTTATACAGAT
This sequence comes from Myrmecophaga tridactyla, assembly GCA_004026745.1. Lineage (NCBI taxonomy): Eukaryota > Metazoa > Chordata > Mammalia > Pilosa > Myrmecophagidae > Myrmecophaga > Myrmecophaga tridactyla. Next base: position 2,660 of record PVIY010048761.1, read on the forward strand.
CTTCCAAGTGTTGGCACATTTCATTAAACGATACCAAATAACACATTCATTAAAATCACCACTGAGGGACTTCTGGGCCAAGATGGCAGCTTAACAATGTGCGCATTTTAGTTCGTCCTCCAGAACAACTCCTAAATAACCAGAAACAGTACAGAACAGCTCCTGGGGCCACGTCAATGCCTGGACACATAGTGTACCCCAGTCTGGAACAGCTGAACCAGCTGCGAGACCCCCCCCCAGAACTGTGAGTTCCCCAACCCATGGCGGTCAGCGCCCCTCCCCCACAGGCTGCTTCCCAGAGGGGAAAGGAAAGAGACTTTACCAGCAGCAGGGGCTGAGCCCAACCAAACGCCAATTGTGGAATTAATGAACAAATTCTGACTACTAAAAATAGGCCCCCAGCCCAGGTGAACCTGGTCAAAGTGGAGGTCACTTATTTTCAACCTGGCACTCAGGGGGCAGGGCTGACGGAAAAAGGATTTTAAAAAAAAAGGAAACAGAGATTTTTGTGGCTGTGTTTCTACAAAGGCTTGACTGCCTTTGGATACAGCGGCAGGGCTCCTCCAGCTGCAACTGCCCAAGGAATAGGCAGAATCAAGCTCGTGTGAGGGCTTGTCTGGAGCCTGTACTTTCCCCAGCAGAAGGGTGAAGCACAACTCAGGTGGAATCCCTACCTTAAGGAACTCAGACCCCATGGCTTGGTAATTTGAAGACATTAAAACCAGCCTACAACCTCTCCTCTGTCTCCACCACGCCCTCAGTAGGGAGAATCTGCCAAAGTTAAAGGTACCTCATCATCTTATGCTGGTGGGACCTGAAGGCAGACAGGTGTCACATACTGGGCAGGATAAGAAAAACAGAGTCCAGAGACTTCACAGGAAATTCTTTCAACCTGGGTCTCACCCCCAGGGAAAACAGATGTAGGTGACTCTTTCCTCCTGATAGGAGGCCTGTTTGTCTGGGAAAATCCGGCTGGGGTCAATAATACCTAAGTAGACCCTCAAAGTGTGGGGGGAGGAAAAGGCACCATACAAGCAGGGCAAGAAAGAAGAAAACAAGAACTGAAAATTTCCCCTCTGTTAAACAAAACTTAAGCTAGAGGTCCAGATAAAGCTGAACTGAATGTCAAAGAGCAGATAGACAGCAAATTCATCCAGCAAGAAAACCCTAGGTAAAAGAAGTGAAAGCAATCTCTAGAATAAACTAATTAAGGTAAATAAATGCCTAGATGCCAGCAACAAAAAATAACTCACACTAGGAAAACTGAAGATATGCCCCAGTCAAAAGAACAAACCAACAATTCAAATGAGATACAGGAGCTGAAACAATTAATTCAGAATATATGAACAGACATGGAAAACCTCATCAAAAACCAGATCAGTGAATTGAGGGAGGATATAAAGAAGGCAAGTAATGAACAAAAAGAAGAAATTGAAAGTCTGAAAAAACGAATCACAGAACATATGGGAATGAAAGGCATGGCAGAAGAGATGAAAAAAACAATGGAAACCTACAATGGTAGATTTCGAGAGACAGAACATAGGATTAGTGAACTGGAGGATGGAAAATCTGAAATCTGGCAAGAAAAAGAAAATATATGGAATAAAATGGAAAAATATGAGCAAGGACTCAGGGAACTGAAAGACAATATGAGGTGCATGAATATACGTGTTGTGGGTGTCCCAGAAGGAGAAGAGAAGGGAAAAGGAGGAGAAAAACTAATGGAGGAAATTATCACTGAAAATTTCCCAACTCTTATGAAAGACTAAAATGACAGATCCAAGAAGTGCAGTGGACCTCAAAGAGAATAGATCCAAATAGACGTACTCCAAGACACTTACTAAACAGAATGTCAGAGGTCAAAGAGAGAGGATCTTAAAAGCAGCAAGAGAAAAGCAATCCATCACATACAAGGGAAACCCAATAAAACTATGTGTAGATTTCTCAGCAGAAACTATGGAGGCAAGAAGAGAGTGGGATGATATATTTAAATTACTAAAAGAGAAAATCTGCCAACCAAGAATTCTATGCCCAGCAAAATTGTCCTTCAAAAATGAGGGAGAAATTAAAACATTTTCAGACAAAAAAATCACTGAGAGATTTGTGACCAAGAGACCAGCTCTGCAAGAAATATTAAAGGGAGCACTAGAGACAGATATGAAACCACAAAAGAAAGAGGTGTGGAGAAGAGTGTAGAAAGGAAGACTATGAGTAAAGGTAAAAAGAAGGAAAATTAGATATGACATGAAATCCAAATGGCAAAATGGTAGAAGAAAGTACTACCCATGCAGTAATAACACTAAATGTTAATGGATTAAACTCCCCAATCAAAAGACATAGACTGGCAGAATGGATTAAAAAACAGGATCCATCTATATGCTGTCTCTACTCAAAGGACATGAGAGCAAGGACACAAACGGACATTTGCACACCAATGTTTATAGCAGCATTATTTACAATTACCAAGAGATGGAAATAGCCAAAATGTCCATCAATGGACGGGTGGCTAAACAAACTGTGGCATATACATACGATGGAATATTATGCAGCTGTAAGACAGAATAAAGTTATGAAGTATATAACAACATGGAGGGACCTTAAGGACATTATGCTGAGTGTGATTAACCAAAAACAAAGGGACAAATACTGTATGGTCTCACAGATATGAACTGACATTAGTGAGTAAACTTGGAATATTTCGTTGGTAACAGAGACCATCAAGAGATAGAAATAGGGTAAGATACTGGGTAACTGGAGCTGAAGGGATACAGACTGTATAACAGGACTAAATATAAAAACTCAGAAATGGACAGCACAATACTACCTAACTGTAATACAATTATGTTAAAACACTGAATGAAGCTGCATGTGAGAATGATAGCGGAAGGAAGGCTGGGGGCATAAATGAAATCATAAAGAGAGACAGATGGTAAAGACTGAGATGGTCTAATCTAGGAATTCCTAGAGTGTATAATGATAGTGACTAAATGTACAAATTAAAAAAATGTTTTTTCATGAGGAAGAACAAAGGAATGTCATTACTGCAGGGCGCTGAAAATAGATGGTAATTAATACTTTAAAATTTCAACTTATGTGTGAGACTAAAGCAAAAAATGTTTATTTGGTACAAAATTTATATTTTGACTAGTGCCTCTCCTAATATAACTTATGTAGACAGTTGGTTGAACAATGCAAGTATATGGAACCTTGAGGAGGACACGAGATTTTGTTGGTTTGTCCAGAGTGATGCCCCGATGAATCCCAGAGTGATTTGATCAGTAAGTGTAAAAGTATTTGCAAAGTCCCCTTTGGGGAATGGTGAGAACGGGGGGTGGGGGGGTGGTGGAATTCAAGCTCCCCAAGTTGAATTCTTGATATTCTCACAAACAGTGTGGACAACTAAAGCTATACGCTGAGTTCATATGAAACTTAACCCCACAAAGGATAGGTCAAAATTAGGCCTAAGAGTCACCCCCAAGAGAACCTCTTTTGTTGCTCAGATGTGGCCTCTCTCTCCAGCCAACACAACAAGCAAACTCACCACCCTCCTCCTGTCTACGTGGGACATGACCCCCAGGGGTGTGGACCCTCCTGTCAACATGGGACAGAAATCCCAGAATGAGCTGAGACTCAGCATCAAGGGATTGAGAAAAACTCTAGAATGAGCTGATATCCAGCATTAAGGGATTGAGAAAACCTTCTTGACCAAAAGGGGGAAGAGTGAAATGAGACAAAGTGTCAATGGCTGAGAGATTCCAAACAGAGTCGAGAGGTTATCCTGGAGGTTATTCTTCACATTAAATAGATATCACCTTGTTATCCAAGATGTAATGGAGAGGGTGGAGGGCCCTGCCTGAAAATGTAGAGCTGTGTTCCAGTACCCATGTTTCTTGATGATGATTGTATAATGATATAGCTTTCACAAAGTGACTGTGTGATTGTGAAAACCTTCTGTCTAATGCTTCTTTTATCTACCTTGTCAACAGATGAGTAGAACATATGGAATAAAAATAAATAATAGAGGGAACAAATGTTAAAATAAATTTACTTTGAAATGCTAGTGATCAATGCAAGGGAGTAAGGGGTATGGTACGTAAAAATTTTTTTTTCTTTTTCTGTTTTCATTTTATTTTTCTGTTGTCTTTTTATTTCTTTCACTGAATTGATGCAAATGTTCTAAGAAATTATCATGATGATGAATATGCAACTATGTAATGATACTGTGAATTACTGATTATATATGTAGAATAGAATGAGCATATATTATGAATGTTTGCGTTTCTTGCAATTTTAATAAAAAATTATTTAAAAAAAGCTAGAAGATCAAATCCAGCAAAAGAGAGGAGCAGCAGAAAAAAAAACACCACCGATTTCAAATGAAAAAGTAAGATGTTGAGTTCATCTGACATTTATTACTGACAAAAAATACTGTTGGTTATTCTGTGAGGTAACAGGCACAATTTGGACATCTTTGGTAAAATGCCAAATACTCAAATCTAAATAAGCACCATAAGTCTGCAGGTAAATCAATCTGTCAAAAATGATATTCCATTAAAAAAAAAAAAAAAAGGCCAGTTCAATTTTTCATTCAAACAATTGCACACATCCTTGGATTAATCACCATACTCTGGTATGCAGCAAAAGTGCTTTATTTTGGGCTTCAAATCTCTGTCACTTAGAATATAAAAAAGATGAACTCAATAAAATAAATATTTTTACTACTTAATCAAGGTACTCAAGAGAAACATGGCTTTTTTTTTTTTTTTTTTTAAAACATGGGCAGGCACCAGGAATTGAACCCAGGTTTCCGGCATGGCAGGTGAGAATTCTGCCACTGAGCTGCCACTGAGCCACCAATGTACCACCTGGCTTTTGTTTTTTAACTTCAATTGTGTTTCAGTGAAGAACACAATGACTACCAGTACAGTTTGGTGACAATACCCTGATATATGTTAAGGTGCCAACAGTATTACCCACCAATATTTCTGCATTATTTAGTGTAACTATTAACATAGTGAAAAGGGCAAATGCATGTCCCAGTATTACTGTGAAAACAGTATTGATCTCCCTTTCCTTGAAAGGATCTCAGGGACTCGCAGGGTTCCACAGGGTATATTCCGATAACCACTACTGGCTTAGGCCCAGATTTCTGAACCGATTAAAGTATAACTTCACCCAATTCAGGCCAAGAAGAAAGAAGAGACTCCTTTCTAGGTGATTAAAAAAAAAAGAGGAAGAAGATTAGCTTTTCTAACGCATAAGCCATAGGAAAATATGTTCTCTATTTGGGATACATTAGTGCAAAGATGTGTGACCAAATTGCTAACAGCTATTGCACCAACAGCTAAAAACATCCTAAATGATATAATTGCAACAATATCTTAGACCCTGTATCTTTACACTCTTGTGCTTTTAGTTTCTGTAAGATAACTTTCCAGGGGTTTCCAGTTTGGGTCAAACAATATTTTTTTCCACATTTTCTTTAAAAAATCTGTACTGCTATAAACTTGAGAAAAATGCAGAAAAATTAGTCCCTCAAACTAACAAGGAAGTTAAAATGACTATGATTAATGTGTTCGAAAACAGAGGAAAATCCAGACAAAATAAATGAGAAAGTTGAGAACTGCAACACAGAATTAAAATGTATCAAAAATCATAAAATGGATATTCTAGAACTGAACAGAAACATCAAACTAATCAATTTTTGGATGGGATTAACAATACTTTGGACAAAGCAGAAGACACAACTACCAAATTCAAAGATAGGTCAATAAAAATTTTCTGAATTGAAACACAATTAAAAAAAAGAATGAAATAAGAACAGAGCACAAGAGAGATCTGGGGTATACTCATATGGTCTAACATATGTCCAACTGGAGTCCTTAAAGGAAAGAAGATAGAAGAGGCAGAAGCAATATATCAAGAGTTAATTTTAAAACACTTATGTAATGAAAAATGCACCAGATTCAAGAAGCTCAGCAACCCCCAAACAGGATGAATACAAAGGAAACCACACATAATAAAATTACTGAAAAAAAATCACAGACAGAATTTTAAAACTCTTAAAAACAGACTTCAAAAGACTATTAAGATCTTTTACCCAAGCACAAACAATGACAGAAGAAAGAGATAAATTGGATCTCTTCAAAATTAAATGCTTATGTGCTTCAAAGGGTATGGGATGTTTTGGGTAGTCTCTTTATTTTTTCCCGGAATAATGACAATGTTCAAAAACTGATTGTGGTGATGAACACACAACTATGTGACGATGCTGTGAGTCACTGACTGTATATTTTGGATGGCTCGTATAGTGTGTGAATATATCTCAAGCATTGCATTAAAAAGTAAAAAAAAAAAAAAGAGTATTGACTGATGACTAATCTCTGCATAATAGTGATGTCATAAAAATGAAGTCAGAAGACAAAGGAAAATTACATCTTTAAAAGTGCTTGAAGAAAATAATTTTGTGCCTAGTAAAAATGTCCTTCAAAAATGAAATGTTCTTTCAAAAATATTGTTGAAAAAATGTTTCAACAATAATAGTAGGAGATCTATTGAAGTCTCCTCTAGAGATAGAACCATCAGACAGAAGATCAACAAGGAAAGAGAAAAGTTAAATAACTTGATAAATGAATTAGACCTAACAGACATATATAGGTCATTGCACCACAAAGCACAAGGATATACATTATTCTCTACCCTGAATATTCTCCAGGATAGATCATTTACTGGGGCATAAAACAAGTTTTTACACATTTACAAACACTGAAATTATTCAAAGCATTTTCTCTGATCACAACAGGATGAAGCTGGATCTCAATAATCATCAAAGAACAAGAATGTTCACAAATATATGGCGATTAACTAACACATCCTTAAACAACCAGTGGGTTAAAGAAGAAATTGCTAGAGAAATCAGCACCTATCTGGAGATGAATGAAAATGAGAATACAACTTATCAGAAGTTATGGGATGTGGCAAAGGCTGTGCTGAGAGGGAAATTTATTGCCTTAAATGCCTATATTAAAAAACAAGAAAGAGCAAAAATTGAGGACTTAACAGCACACCTGGAAGAACTTGAGAAAGAAGAGCAAAATAACCCCAAAGGAAATAAAAGAAGAGAAATAACGAAGAGTAAAACAGATAAATGAATAGGAGAATAAAAGAACAATAGAAAGAATCAATAAAACCAAAAGTTGGCTCTTTGAGAAAATCAATGAAATTCACAGTCTACTAGCAAGACTGACAAAGAAAAACAGAGAGAAGATACAAATAAACAAAATCAGAAATGAGAAAGGGTGCCTTACCACAGACCCGGAAGGAATAAAAGAAATTATAAGAGGTTACTATAAACAACTATACACCAACAAACTAGACAACTTAGATGAATTGGACAAATTTCTGGAGACACACAAACAAGCTACACTGACTCAGGAAGAAAGAGAAGATCTCAACAAACCAATCGCAAGTAAGGAGATTCAGTCATCAAAAATCTTCCTACAAAGAAAAGCCCAGGGCCAGATGGCTTCACAGGGGAATTTTATCAAACATTCCAGAAGGAACTAACACCAATCCTACTCAAAACTTTTCCAAAAAATTGAGGAAAAAGGAACTCTACCTTACTTATTTTATGAAGCTAGTATCATTTTAATACCAAAACAACAAAAAGAAAAAATATAGATACATGGGAACTCCTCAAAATCAAATGTTTCTGAACTTCAAAAGACTTGGTCAAAAAGGTGAAGCGGCAGTCCACTCAATGGGAGAAAATATTTGGAAATCACGTATTGGACAAGGTTTGATTTCCTGCATATACAAAGTCCGGAGTGGTGATTATTATTCCTGGATTTTGAGAGGCTGTTTTATATATATAGCCTGATATTTTAAGAGTGAAGCCGAAGAGGTTGCAGTCAAAGTAATTCAGAACACAGGGGTAAGGAAGACAGTGTCTATATTTGAGAACCACATATACTCTTTGAGACCAATGGAAGAAAGGTTTGGGCTAGAACTGAAATTTTTTGTAATGCATAATCTAATTCAACCTATCTATATAGCTCATTTGAACAACTGAAACACAGGGAGGACAGAATAAGAAAGAGGTCCTTTAATCCTGTATAGATTATTGTAATGCCTGGATACATCCTAGAGTATATTAAGCAGAAAATCAAAAAGTGTGGGCAAAGTTCCTGAGGGAAGTGAGGAAAATATGGAACTATTAAACCTTACCATCAGTGAATCTCCTGACACTGTGTCAAACTTTAGGGACACCCAAATCAATAGGCCATGCTCTCGATCAGAAGGCTTACTCTGTGAAGCTTATGCAGGTAGTGGAAAAGCGTAGACTACCCATAGGCATGCCTAAGAGTTACTCCTGGAGGACCTCTTTTGTTGTTCAGATGTGGCCTCAGTTTCTCTAAGCTCAACACTCTGCAAGTGAAATCATTGCCCTCCCCATAACATGGGACAAAAGTCTCCCTGGCGAGGTGGGAGATGACTCCCAGGGATGAATCCAGACCTGGCACCACGGGATCAACAACGACATCCTGACCAAAAGTGGGAAAAGAAGTGTAATTAATAAAGTATCAGTGGCAGAGAGAGTTCAAATAGAGTCAAGAGGCTACTCTGGAGGTTGCTCTTTTTTTTTTTTTTTTTTTTTTTTTTTTTTTTTTTACAGGGGGAGGGTGGTGAGATTGCTTGTTGTGTTGGCTGGAGAGAGAGGCCACATCTGAGCAACAAAAGAGGCTCTCTTGGGGATGACTGTTGGGCCTAAATTTTAAGAAGACTTGACCTATCCTTTATGGGGTTAAGTTTCATATGAACTAACCCCAAGACTGGGGGCTCAGCCTATAGCTTTGGTTGTCCACACTGCTTGTGAGAATACCAAGAATTCAACTTGGGGAAGTTGTATTTCTCCCTGTTCTCACCATTCCCCAAAGGGGGCTCTGCAAATACTTTTCCACTCACTGATCGAATCGCTCTGGGATTCACTGGGGCATCACTCTGGACAAACCAACAAAATCTCATGTTCTACCTGAGATTCCAAGTACATATGGTGTTCAATCAAACTATCTACATAAGTTATATTAGGAAATGCACTAGTCAAAATATAAATTTTGTAACAAACATTTTTTGCTTTAGTCTCACACATAAGGTGACATTTTAAAATATTAATTACCATCTATTTTCAGCACCCTGCAATAATGACATTCCTTTGTTCTTCCTCATGCAAAAACATGTTTAAAATTTGTGCATTTAGTCACTATTATTATACACTCTAGGCATTCCTAGATTATACCATCTTAATCTTTAACACCTATCTTTCTTTCTGATCTCATTTATGTCCCCAGCCCTCCTCCCTCTATCATTCTCACATGCAGCTTCATTCAGTGTTTTAACATAATTGTATTACAGTTAGGTAGTACTGTGCTAAGATATTGGGTAATTGGAGCTGAAGGGATACTGACTGTGCAACAGGACTGAATACAAAAACTCAGAAATGGACAGCACAATACTGGAGGTTGCTCTTAAGCAAGCTTCAGTTAGACACTGCTACGTATCATAACCTGCCAACCCCCAACCAGGACCATCCCAGCCAATCCTAAAGAACACCTAGGGCAATATATATGATTCCACAAGGCTTCCATGCACTAGAGTAACTTTCCAGAAACCTACAACCTGCAGATGGGTCCCTGGTCTAGATAAGTCCTGAAACCTAGCCCCATCTCTCCAGAACATCAGATAGTTCCATTTCCCTACTCCCCATTAGTGACAGATTCTTCCAATATGAGAAATTTAGAATTGCCATAGCCCAAACACCCCTAAAGAGAGGGATGGAAAGATCAAAGGTGATGGTGAAATTATACAGAGAAGATAGGATTTAACAAATTAATATGAATGCTGAATCATTAAATTGATATCTCTTTTAGTCTCCAGTATTTTAGAGTAGTTAGAAGTAAAAAGCTGAAATAGTGAAATTGTAACCCATTCAAAGTCTGAAATATGTCCTACAACTAATTGTGGTGCTGCACTTTGAAATTTATAGCTTTTTTTGTATATATGTTATTTTTCACAAAAAATGAAGGAAAAAAAGTCGACTGTGATGATAAAAAAATATTTAAGCCCTCTAGCCTCCTATATTCTGGAGCAGCTAGAAGGAAAAATATGAGAGTATCGTATAGTAGCCCATGACAAACTCTGGGATCTGTCCTGTAACTACTTGTTGAAGAGTATTATGAAAACTATTGCATTTTTATTTCTTTGCTTTGTACATATGTTATACTTTACAATAAAAAATGTTTAAGAAAAATCAGTTGAAAAGAAAAAGTGGTGAAGAGGCAGCCAATTCAATATGAGAAAATATTTGGAAATCACACATCGGATAAAGGTTTGATATACTGTATACATAAAGAAATCATATAACTCAACAACAAAAGAACAAGCACCCCAATTTTAAAATGGGCAAAAGATATGAATAGACATTTTTCTGAAGAGCAAGTACAGATGGCTAAAAAGCACACATGAAGAGATGCTCATTCTCATTAGCTATAAGGGAAATGCAGATCAAGACTACAATGAGATACTACCTCATACCTATATGAATGGCTGCTATTAAACAAACAGGAAACTACAGATATTGGAAAGGATGTGGAGAAATTGGGACACTTATGCGCTGCTGTTGGGAATGCATAATGATATAGTCACTATGGAAGACAGTTTGGTGGTTCCTTAGGAAACTAAATATTGAGTTGTCCTATGACTCAGCAATACCACTACTTGGTATATATCCAAAAGAGCTAAAAGCAGTGACACAAACAGACATTTGTACACCGATGTTCATAGCAGCACTATTCACAATTGCCAAAAGATGGAAACAATTCAAGTGCCCACCAACAGATGAGTGGATCAACAAAACATGGTATATACATACAATGGAATATTATGCAGCAGTAAGATGAAATGATGCCCTGAACCACATGACAAGATGGATGAGCCTTGAGGACATAATACTGAGTGAAATAAGCCAGACACAAAAGGACAGATACTATATGATTCCACTTTTATGACCATGGTGAAGGTAAAATCAGAGGCTTATAATACAGAATATAAAGGACCTAGAGATCACAGAAGCTTGAGATGGGTGTACAGTTAGCTAATGAGGCTGAACTTATTTGTAAGTAAATAGATAGAAGTAGAGGTGGTTTGCTAGTGGGTCTGTAACTAATATTACCATATTGAAGCTGAACCGATGGAAAGGGGTTGTATAGACTCATGTGTCCCACTGATTAACACTACAAATATACATAAGTTGTTGCATGAACCATTGCATTACGCATTATGTAAGATTCTACAAAGGTTCTGCACTAGGGTAACTTTCCAGAAACGTACAACCTCTAGATGTGTCCCTGGACCAGATAAGTCGTCAAATGCTGAGGGGTCAGCCTCTCCAGAACATCAACTAGTTCCATCCCGCATCTCATATTATTGACAGCCCCTGCCAATGCGAAGAAGTTAGAATGGCTATAACCCAAATGCCCCAAAGGAGAGAGAGAAAGATCAAAGGTGATGGTAGAGTTATATAGAGAAGGTCATATTTAACAAATGAGTATGTGTACTGAATCAGTTTATTGATATTTTTTAGTCTCCATTATCATAGAGCAGCTAGCAATAAAAAAACCTAAAATTGTGAAATTATAGGTTTGTAATTCATACCAAACTCTGAAATCTGCTGTACAACTAATTGTTGCAATGTACTTTGAAATTTATTGCTTTTTTTGTATATATGTTATTTTTCACAGGAGAAAAAAAGAAAGTAGAGTATAATACAGAAGATAGTATTTAACAATACAGAAGATGGTATTTAACAAGTGAATATGACTGCTGAATCAATATATTGATTTTTCTTTTGGTCTGCATCATCTTGGAGCAGCTAGAAGAAAAAATGAAAAATTGTGGAACTGTAACCCATACCTAACTTTAAAGTCGGTTGTATAAATACTTGTTAAAATGTACTTGGAAGCTTATTGCTTTTTTGTATATTTGTTATTCTTCACAATAAAAAAAAAGAAAGAAAATAAGAAGGAATGCTGGATTTTGTCAAATGCCTCTTCTTTGCCAACTGAGATAATCATGCATTTTTTCCCTTTGTCCAGTTACTTGGTTATTACATTGACGGAGATTTTTTCTTTATGTGGAACCATTCTTACATACCTGGGATGAATCAACACTTTATCACGATATATAATTCTTTTGAGGTGCTGTTGAGTTCTGTTTGCTAGTATTTTGTTGAGGATTTTTCCATCTGTATTCAAAATGGTTATTGGTCTGCTTTTTTCTTTTCTTGTGGTGTCAATATTTTCACATGGCTTTCATATGAGGGTGATACTGGCCTCACAGAAGAAGTTAGGTAGTGACCCTCCTCTTCTATTATTTGGAAGATTCTGAGCAGGATTGTTATTAATTTTTCTTGAAATGTCTGGTAGAATTCCTCTGAGAAGCCATCTGGTCCTGGGCTCTCCTTTGTTGGGAGGTTTCTGATTATTGATACAATTTCTTTATAGTAACTGGTTTGTTGAAATCTGTTTCTTCTTGGGTCAGTATAGTAATTTATGTGTTTCTAGGAAACTGTCCATTTCCTCCAGGTTATCTAATTTGTTGGCATACAAATGTTCATAGTATCCTTTAATATTCATTTTTATTTCTGTGGGGTTGGTGGTAACATCCCCCTTTTCATTTCTGACTTCCAGTTATTTATATTCATTTTTTTTGTCAGTCTGGCATCAACTTTATTGATCTTTTCTATTGATTTTTTCAAAGAACCAATTTTTGGTCTTCTAGATTCTATTGCTTTTTAATTCTCTATCTCACTATCTCTGCTCTGATTTTTTGCTATCTCCTTCTTTCTGCTCCCTTTGTATATAGTGTGCTATTCTTTTCCTAGAGTCTCCAGTTTTGAGATAAGATCTCTGAGATCTTTCTTCCTTTTAAATGTGAGTATTTAGAGCTACACATTTCCCTCTCAACACTGCCTTTGCTGTATCCATAAACTTTGGTAGGCAGTCTTTTCATTTCCATTTGCCTCAAGATATTTTCTCATTTTCCTTGTGATTTCTTCTTTGACCCAATGATTGTTTAACAGTGTGTTTTTTAACTTCCACATATCAGTGAATTTTTCATATCTCCCTCTGTTATTGATTTTCAGCCATATTCTGTTGTGATTGGAGAAGACACATTTTATGGTTTCAATATTTTTAATTTATTGAGACTTGTTTTGTGAACTAGGATATGGTCTATTCTGGAAAATGATCCTTGGGCACTAGAGAAGAATGTGCTGTCTGCTGCTGATTGGGTGAAGTGTGCTATCTATGTCTGCAGGTCTACTAGTTCAGAGTATCCTTCAAGTCTTATATTTCCTTATTGACCTTCTATCTAAATGTTTTATCCATTATTGAAGGTGGTGTATTCAAATCTAATAATACGCAACAATTTCTCCTTTCATATCTGTCAATATTTGTCACATATGTTCAGACATTGCTATTAGGTGCATGTATTTATAACTTATTTGTTCTTGTTTGAATTGATCCCTTTATCAGTATATATTGATCCTCTTTGTCCCTAGCAACACTTTTTGACTTATTAATATTAGTATAGCTACCCCAGCTCTAGTTCAGTTACTTTTGTATAGTATATACTTTTTTGTATCCTTTCACTTTCAACCTACTTAAGTCTTTGAATTTAAGCTGAGTCTCATCAATAGCACATAGTTGGGTTACGCTTTTTTTTTTGTTTAAAATGTTATTTTAATCATAAAAGTAATATATACTCATTTGTGGAAGAGTTTACAAATACAGAAAAAAACACAAAGAAGATTTAGGTCACCCAGAAGTTTACAACTTGTGTTTAACAATGAATATCTTTTTTTTTTTTTTTTTTTTTTTAATAAAAGGGGATTTATTAGTTCTTCAGAGGAAAGGCAGCTAGCTAACTTTCATCTGAGGTTCTTTCTTACATAGGAAGGGTAATCTCTGCTGGCCTTCTCTCCAGGCCTCTGGGTTCCAACAACTTTCCCTGAGGTGATTCCTTTCTGCATCTCCAAAGGCCTGGGCTGAGCTGCGAGTGCTGAGATGAGGTATGTCGAGCTGCTTGGGCTGTGCTACGTTGCGCTCTCTCATTTCAGCACCAGCCAGTTAAGTCAAACATCATTCATTGCAGCAGACACGCCTCCTAGCTGGCTGCAGATGTAATCAGCAACAGATGAAGTTCATGTACTATTGGCTCATGTCCACAGCAACAGAACTAGGTGCCTTCACCTGGCCAAGTTGACAACTGAATCTAACTACCACGGGGGGAATGATTTGAGATTTGAATTTAATTCTTTTATTTCTTTGGATGTACAAGAACAAGGTGATTTAATGTTCAGACTTAATTTCCCCCAGAAGTTCAGAATGAGAGACAGTTTACTTTAATATTTGGGATA
>PVIY010048762.1:0-17114 GCA_004026745.1 Myrmecophaga tridactyla
AAAAAAATATTTTTATTGAGAAATAGCCATACACGTACAGTCCAACCACAGTTTACAATCAGTGGCTCACAATATCATCACACAGTTGTGCATTCTTCACCATGATCAGTTTTAGAATATTTGCATCACTCCAAAAAAAATAAAAGGATAGAAAAAAGAACTCATACATCCCATACCCTTATCCCACCCTCATTGACCCATACTATTTCAATCTACCTAATTTTTACCCTTTATCTCTCCCTGTTATTTATTTATTTTTTTAAATCCTTTTTAAAAATTTAACTCATCCATCCATACTCTGGATAAAAGGAGCATTAGACACAACGTTTTCACAATCACACAGCCACATTGTAAGAGCTATTTAGTTATGCAGTATTCTTCAAGAATCAGGGCTACTTGAACAGTTTAACAGTTTCAGGTACTTCCCTCTAGGTATTCTAATACACCATAAACCAAATCCCTACAAAGCGCAAGAATAACCTTCAGGATAACCTTCCAACTCTGTTCAAAATCTCTCAGCCACTGCGGTTTTTATTGTGTCTCATTTCTCTCTGCCCCCTTTTGGTTAGGAAGGCTTTCTCATTCCCATGAAGCCAGGTCCGGCTCATCCCTGGGAGTCAAGTCCCATGTTGCCAGGGAGATTTCCACCCCTGGGAGTGATGTTCTATGTAGGAAAACGGCAGTGAGTTCACCTGCTGAGTTGGCTTCGAGAGAGAGGCCACATCTGAGCAACAAAAGAGGCTCTCCAGGGGTGACCCTTATACACAATTATCAGTAGGCTCAGCCTCTCCTTTGCAGGAATAAACTTCATAGGGAGTGAGCCCCAGATTGAGGGTTCAGCTTATTGAATTGGTTGTCTCTAGTTTTGCAAGAATATCAGGAATTCCCCAGGTAGAGAAGTTGAATATTTCCTTCTTTCTCCTCAGTCCCCCAAAGGGACTTTGCAAATTTTTTTTATTCCTGCCCAAATTACTCTGGGATATATTGAAATATCACACTAACTGTACAAACCAACAAGATTTCTTACCCTATTCAAGATTCCATGTAATTATGGTGTTCAAGTAATACAAGTTAACTTAGATGATGTGCTACCCAAAATACAAATTTTGCACCAAATAAACATCTCTCCCTTTGGCACTTACACAGAAGTTGAAGTTTTAAACTATGGACCACATCATCCTTTACCCTGTATCTGATTTACCTTAGTCCTATCCAGATCAGCTTCATTTATCGCTAGTCAAAGTCTGATCACTTTTTCAGTCTTTTTAACAGTTGCTGAATGGGCTAAGGCTGACTTTCAAAGCCTCAGAGCTCTAACTCTGAGTCTCAGGTGTCCCATAGATACCCCCAGTTTCAGGAAACGACCAGGTTATATACAAACAGCTCAGTATCTCAGAATTTAGAAATATCAGTCCCAACTCTTGAATAGATGTGACTGTTGTAAGGGTTTACAATCTAGGACCCTTTACAATAGTCCCTAACCTGATAACCCCTGCTCTCAACTTCAATTCTCTGAGTTTGTATATTATAGTTAATACATACGAGGGAGGCATGACAATATTTATCTTCTTGTTTCTGACATTTTGTTCAACATATTGTCCTTAAGATTCATTCACTTGGTTGCATGCCTCACAACTTCATTCCTTCTAGCAGTGGCTTAGTCGTCCACTGTATGTAACAGCACAGCTCCCCCTTCCATTCCTCAGTCGTTGTACCCTTAGGGCACCTCCATCCATTGCAAATCATGAACGCTGAGTGGCATTTTCTTGATACAGAAATTTAGGCCCTGCAAACACTGCAATCACCCACCTGCCCTTCTCATAGGTCTTGGCTTAGCAATAACTGGGAATCAGTGACAAAAGCTAGGTTGGGTTCAAGTCTACTGTTTAGTCTTAAGAGTCTCAAGAATCCCCCCAGCAATGGATCAGCACTGCCACTGGCCAAAGCAAGCCACCCATCTCTGAGGTATGGGGGTTCTGGCTCTCTTGAATACGTCAAGGAATGCTTAACAAGAGAGAACTGAAATCTATCTAGAGGGAAGTTAGAGGTAGAACAGAGCTTCACAGCTTCCAGAGGAAATAAGAAGTGGTTAAATGAGAGATCAGGGTAGGCTGCCTCCAAATGAGCCCCCGTGATGCACACTTCGGGAAACTCACATCCTGGGCAGTCACCCCACACTGTATAGGGCTGACCTCATGCCTGTGCAACCAACACAAGACTGCAGAGACAACGGAGGATAATTTCCTAAGTTATGTCATTAAAGACATCATAGCTTCTGCCTTGCCCTTTCTTGGGTCATTCACTCTAGGGGAAGGCCACTTGTACCATGGGAACACTCAAGCCACCCTATGGAGAATACGGGTGGGGAGAAACCGAGGCCTCCTGATAAGAACCAGCAGAGACTTCTCAGCATGGAGGGAATGAAACCCGCCAGCCGCAGCCAAGGCTCAGGAGACTGCGGCCCCAGCCAACACCTTCACAGACACCTCACGACAGACCTCGAGACCAGCTGCCCAGCTAAAGCTGTTCCTGAATTCCTGACACACAGAAACAGTGGGAGAGAGTCAACGTTTGTTGTTAGGGTGATCTGTTGTACAGCCATACATACCCAATTCGAGGGACAAAAGATAAACCAAGCAAGAAGATTTTTTAACTGAGAATTGTTCATTCACTCAACCCAAATTTATCAAGTATCCCCCAGGTTTATACCTTGTCACACTTCTATACTGCCTAGGGAGAGAGGCAGAGGAATAATAAAGACTTCGTGGGTACAGATTACATTAGAATCGCCATCACTGGATCCCAGTGCCTATGATGTGAGTAGGGCAGACCAAGCTCCTATGGGTGGGGAAGTTGGGGACACTGGCAAAGCACTGGTTCTGGACAATAAATAAAACAAAAAACCAAAAATCACCTCTGATGCATCTAGGTTCACTGTGTAAGCCTTGTCCCTCAGGCTTGAAGCTTTAGCTCTGTTAATACAGACCTTCTAGGGGGGCTGCAGAGTTATGGAGCATTATCAGTTCAGCCTGGACGAATTTCAGATCCTCTTAGGACGTTGTGTTATGAAGGTGAAAAAATGGTGGGGCAGAAAGGGTTGTTAGGACCTGCAGGGAAACTGGTGGCAGGAGATACATTTTGGACATTTTACAGTTAAAGACTTTGGGTGCTTGAGATATCTAAAGCAAAAGATAAAAATCCACCAGAAATACAGTGATAGAAATAATAGGGACTGTTTACTGCACAGTGTGCGATTGAAACATATCTCTAGTTTACAAAACAACCCTGAAAGATTGGTATCATCTCCATTCTACAAATGAGGAAACTGAGGCCAAGAAAATCGAAGAGGCTCTCCCGAGTTCACACGGTCATTAGGTGGTAGAGCTTGATCTTATAACAAACAAAAGATAAACCAAGCAGGAAGATTTTTTAACTGAAAATTGTTCATTCACTCAACCCAAATTTATCAAGTATCCCCCAGGTGCTAAGTCCTGTGTTTATACCTTGTTACACTTCTATACTGCCTAGGGAGAGAGGCAGAGGAATAATAAAGCCAGCTCCAGGCTTCGTTTTCCCCACCGCGCCACACACAGCTTAAGGAACTGGAAGTGGACATCTGTTTCCCTTTGCATTTCATATAGAAATTGAACACTTACTTGAGAAAACTCCGTCACACTGTTTGCATTTCTCCAACAGGTGGTTTATAGATTTTTTTTTAAATAATGTAGTTTCCTTCTCAAAGGTTAAAAATGAAAGCTTTATGGAAAATTATTAGCAGCTTTGAAGGGGAGAGGCCACTTTCTCTTAAGTGAATACCAGGTTTGATGAGATGTTCCAAAAGTTGTTTTGGAAATCAGACTGCTGGCAAAGCAACGTCAACTGGAAACCCACACAGGCAAGCCCACATCACACCCCAGCACATGTCAGGAAGCATAAGGAAGCAGCAGAGAAAAGACCAGGGCCCCACTTTCAGCAAATTTGTATTGTCTCCAGTCATTTGACACACAATCTTGAAAGGCAGGAGGATATGTAAGATGTGATATAGGAACAAATACAATTATCACATACACAACAACCTCCTGGGACAAAAAGTTTATACCTGCTTGAGCCAGACAAGGAAGGAAGTCTTTGACTCAATGGTTCTCTAAATCTAAACCAAATTATCTTGTGTGCTCCTCAATTCCCAAGCTACAAAAACTGAAATTAATGCTTCTGTTTTGTTAATAAACATTATCTTTGTTCTCAAAACAGAGCAGTGACCATTGGCCCAGCTCAAGCCTATGAGAAGAGCAGTTAAAATAATGTTAATTAAAGGCAGGAGCGCTAAAATGAAATTGCCGTATCATTTGTTGTTTGAAACTACCTGTCTGAGAAGAAAGTTTGCAGTGCTCAGGAAGGCACCCCTCCTCCATTCTGGAGCCGTCCTGCCTCTCCAGCTAGCAGCCTGGGCCAAATGCCTGTCCAAAGGGGAGCCTCATTGCATCTGCTATACAAATGGCCAATACATACATGAAAAGAGGCTCAGCATCATTAGCCATCAGGGAAATGTAAATCAAAACCATAAAGGGATGTCATTTCACACCCACTAGAATGGCTACTACGAGATAAAAAGAAGGTACTGGAGAGGATGTAGGGCAAAAGGAACACTCATTCATTGTTGGTGGAAATGTTCATTCCCTGCGGAAAACAGTTTGGGGCTCCTCAGAAAACCAAGTATAGAATTACCATATGATTTATCAGCCTCATTCCCAAGTATATACTCCAAAGAACAGAAAGCAGGAACTCAATCAGGTATTTGCCCACCAGTGTTGCTAGTGACATTGTCCACGATTGCCGAAGGATGGGAAGAAACCTAAGCGTACACTGGCCAATGAATGGATAAACAAAAGGTGATATATACAGAAACTAGGATACTATTCAGCAGGAAAAATGAAGTCAGTTCTGATACAGGTGACAACACGGCTGGACATTGAAGACATTGTCTTGAGTGAAATAAACCAGACACAAAAGGACAAATTTTGTGTGAGTTCATTGATATGAAATAATTAGAATAAGTAAATTCAGAGTCAGAAACTAGAATACAGGTTACCAGGGCTGAGGTGGGGGTAGGGGATAGGGAAGTGATGCATAATTGATACAGAATTTCTGTTTGGGGTGATGGGAAATTGTGGGTAATAGATGGTGGTGATGGTAGCACAACATTATGAATGAATTATTTATTTGAGTGTGGTTAAAGGGGGAAATTTTAGGTTGTAGAAATGTTACCAGAATAAAATTTAAAAAACAACTGTATAACACAGTGAACCTTAATATAAAATATGAAATAGAATTCATGGTAAATTATAATAATATTGTTTTAGCAATTATAACAAAGTTGCCACACTGATGACAAATGTTAATAATAAGGACAACTGTGTTTGCAGGAGTTGGGGGGTCAGGATATGAGAACTCCATATTTTCTGCAAGATTTTTCTGCAAATCTACTATTTCTCTAATAAAAAGTTAATTTTAAAAAACTTAATAAGAAAAAAAAGCAACTCAATTAAAAAAATGGGAAAAATATTTGAAAGACACCTCACCAAAGAAGATATGCATATGGCAATTAAGCCCATGAAAATATGCTCAACATCATTAGTCTTTAGAAACATGAAGATTCAAAGCACAATGAGATGAGACTATATACATTTTAGAATGACTAATGTTAAAAAATTAATAACAATAAAATGAAATGTGGAAATGCCAGGGCTAGAAAGGATGCAAAGTAACTGGAACTTTAATACACTGCTGGTAAAAATGCAAAATGGTTCAGCCACTTTGGAGAAACTTTGGCAGTTCCTTTTAAAATTACCATACACATAGCACGCATGAGCCAACATCCCACTCCTAGAAATTTATTCAAATGAAAGGAAATGTATGCTCACACAAAAAACCATATTTGTAGCAGCTTCATTTGTACTCACAAAAATGGGAAACAATCCAAATGTCCCTGAACTGGAGAATGGATAAATAAGCAAACTAAGTACATCAGTATGTTAGAATACTACTCACTAACAAAAAGGAACAAATTACTTATACAGCCAACAACATGGATGAATGTCAAATGAAACATGCTAAAACGAAAAAAGCCAGACTCCAAAAGCTACATACAGTACGATTCCATTTATATGACATTCTGAAAAAGGCAAAACTATAGGCACTTAAAAGAGGCCAGCAGTGTTGCCAGAAACTAATGGTTGGGGAAGAGTTTGAAAGGAGAAAGGTACTGGGAAATTTTGGTGTGATGATAGAACATATTTTGATTGTTTCAGTGGTTACGTGAGTGTATGTCTTAGTCAAAATGTGTAGAATTATATGCTAAAAAGGGCTCATTTTTCTGTATGAAAATTATACTGTAACTGAGGGGGAAAATAGGAGAAAAGTATTCAGAGAGGACCCACTATATCTTCAGCCATTTGCAGGAGCTACTTTAGTGGCAAACGAACACTCTATGAACAGTTTAGAAAGAACATCTGCCTAAAGCATTTGAATAGCTTACAACTGAAAGCTCAACTTGGCAGGTTGGGGTAGCTGGTCTAAACTCGGGTGCTTCTGCTGTCCAGAGGTGCTGCGTCACTCATTCCAGGAGCTTTCCTCCTTCCTCTCCTGCTCTCTCCACCCTGGCCAGGTCTCCTGATTGCCCCTCCCAGAAGCCACAGTTTAGTCCTTCCTCTGAGCTTCTAATCACATCAGTCATCCTTCCTAGGATACTTACTTCCCCCTCTCTCCTAATCCAAATTCTTCCCATCTTCTAAGATCTAAGTCTTCCAAGAAACCTTTCCCTATCAGAACAGAACATTGGAATCTCCTCTTCTCGGAACTATTATAGTACTTGTAGTCTTTATTATTCAATTTGATATTCACTCATTAAACATTTAATTATACACATTTTCTGGGTGCTTGGTGTGCGTTCCTATTGTTTCCTCATCTAGATTATTAGTTATTTTAGGGAAAGAAGCTCTTAAGAGTTTTTTGACATTCCCCCCTCCACTGCCACTATTAGTTGAGTGAAATGCCAGCATTGTGGTATTAAACACATTGTAATTTATCTACTTATAGCTCCAAAAATGTCTATTTTGATTAAAATGCCATTTAAGAAAATAAAACCCATACCAAGTTCTAAACAATGTACAAATCCTTACAGGACTCATAATGCAGTAAGTACGTGTATTTCTTGATGTGTAATTGGTTCCATGTATGAGATTCCTTTCATGGTAGTGCATTGAAATGAGCGTTTTTTGTGTGTGTCTGTTTTACAACAATCAACCAATTCTAAACATTTCTCTTCCAGGAGTCTATAGCCAAGGATCTTGAGTAAATATGCACCCCTCCATAGATGTTTTCTATTTTCATGTCGGCTTATGTTAAAATTAGATGGACCAATTTAATTAGTCTTTTAATCCTCCTCCAGAACAGAAATGCTAGAAGAACTTCATGCTGTGTTATTGCCAACATGAAGTTACATTTCATTAGATGTTCTCCAGTGATTTTATAATAAAAGACAAATTGACCAGGCAGTATTGATAAAGAAGTATTTGATCACAAGAAAATCTTAAGTTCTTCATAAACTTTCAAACTAGCATCTAAATCTTTTGACTCTGATTTGAGTTTTTGGAGATAAGGAAACTGCAGGTTCTCATTTGGTTGGGATACACAGACCCCTTTCGATAACATCATAAGAGACATCTGTGTGAATGAGTTCAAGACCTGTTCTCTTCCTGACCTAGCATCCCTGGGCTGCCTAAAAAAATCTGTGCACTCCAAGATTCCCCTCCAATGAGAGCCTTCAAAGTGGAAGGGGAGCACTGAGAAAGTTTGGGACACTGAAGAGATCATCATCTAAACTGAAAACTTTGCCAAGGGTTAGTCATTTCTAGTTATAGGCTAAAGGTATGAATTTAGGCATTAGCCCCTGGTAAACAAAATAAAATAGACTTGCAGATGTGACCCAAACTCGTGAATATAAAACAACCTCCTAGGCCTGTGGTTCTCCAACTTGAGCCCAAGTCATCTGGAGGACAGGCCAAAGCACACGTCGCTGGCCCCACCCAAGAGTGTGCTTCATGGGTCTTCGCGGAAGCCTGAGGATCTGCATTTCTAGCAAGGTACAGGTGAGACTGCTGCTCCAGGACGTAGGGCTATGGTCCTTTGGGTAGCCAGAATTCTGAACAGAGAGACAGGAAATAGCCCAGAGATTAGAAGGCAACAGGGGATCAAGGCAGCCACGAAGAGCTCCTGGGAAAGTCACCCATGTGGCGTCTGATGAGCGATGTCCCCAGCACCCGGCTCTGCCCTTAGCAGCACCTCCCCTGTGATCCTTCACATTTCTCCACCACTTCAGAAATCCAGAAGACCTTGATTAGCTGCTCCCGTGATGCTCCCAGCCAGGGACCCTTAAACCTTTAAAACAACAGGGTGGGGCTCTTTAAAATGCACTGATGTCTTGGTCTCGTCCTCAGAGATTCGGATTTAAATGGTCTGGGGAATACTCTAGCATAGGGACTTTTAAAAGCTTCCAGGTGATTCTAACATGGAGTCAAATTGATTCTAACATGGAGTCAAATTCAGAACCACTGATGGACCAGATTGAGGCTTCTTGACCCCAAAGAAGTCTGCATTCTCCTTGCTTACTTTCCCTGCCCGTCCCCTAGAGTTGAGGACATTTTTCATAGGCAGGAGATTTCCTTTATTTCAAGACCCAACAGAGGCTATAGAAAATGGCATTTAAATTCATTTATTTTTTAATAGGCAAGGGCACTGGCTAAGACTGTGGGAAGAGGTGGTGCAGCTTATATGTATTAGGAAAGTAAACAGTTTTTGTGAATCCATTCGCCTCTTTGAAAGCGCGACTCCCTCAATTTCGCCCACACCAACTGGTAAATTAGGTTCAGCAGGTACCCAGAAATAATTAGAACTCATATGGCATGGCACTGGGTGCACATTAGACTCACCCCGAGAGCTGATGAACTGTGCGAGTGCTGCCCCCAGCCCAGCAACTGAATCACACTCTCTGGGGGTGAGTGTGGGCACTGGCAGTCTCTTCAAAGCTCCCCGGATGCTAATGTGCAGGAGAAGCGCTGACATTCAGGGTGGGTGGAGGTGCAATTAGCATCAGAGGAGGCATCAATCAAGTCACTGGTTCCCGACGCAGCAGAGGCCAGCGACATTTAACAAGAATTTTGGTTCAACATCATTTCTGGGGCACAACACAGAGTTGAGTATTTCAGAAGAGGAGTAAAATCCTAAGGACTGAGTGAGAGGATAGTTCAGCGGTAGAATTCTTGCCAGCCATGAGGGAAACCTGGGTTGGATTCCCGGCCCATGCACTTCACCCAAAAATAAACAAAGAAAACAAACAAAACCAACCACACAAAAATTCAAGAAATGGTGCTGCAGTAACGGGATACTCATATGGAAAAAGAATCAAATGTGACCCTGCCATGCAGGATACAAAAAAAAGAAAAAAAAAAAAAATCCTGAGGATCAAGAAAGTAAAGTGAGATGGGGGCAGTGCAGAGAGAGACTAAAGGAGGGGAAAGAGAATGGAGTGAGGTGAGGCAGGAGGAGAGGGAGGAGAGAAGGAAGAGAAAGAGGGAAGAGAGTATATGGAGAGCAGAGGTAAAGGTGAGAGAGAAAGAGATAGACCGAATGAGACGGATGGACTGAGAATGTTCTATCCAAATTGCAAAATGCATGAAAGGGCCCTGACCTGGAGGATAAAGTCTTAGCTCTGACACTAGTCAGATATGGAGCCTCTGGAAAATCATATCTCTTGCCTCCAGCTTCCCCAAGTTAAAGGGAGAAGGGATGGGCTCCGTGTTTTCTAGGCACTTCTGATTCTGAGATTCTGAAGTGAATCACCTGAGTTGTTAAATGCGCACTTGCCAGGACCCCTTCTCAATGGGGGATGTCTCCCAGCTAACCCAATGCAAATGCTTAAGTTCGAGAACAATTGCTCTAGGATTATTTTCAGATCTAAGATTATTTGAGAATTTCATATCTCAAACAGCACTCAGAAATGTCCAGAAAGGCAACTGGCTTGCCCTTCCTGTCCCAAAATGAGTGCTGAGGATGAGCTCAGCTTACTGTATAAACCAAATTCTCACACTGTAATCTAGTTTTATTTGGTTACTACTCTGCTTTGTTCTGTTAGTTACAAGATCCTTAAAAGTACATAGTAGTTGTACCTTAAAGTTACGTGGCACTTTATGGTTTTAACAAAGCACTTTCCACATCCTTTCTTTTTCTACAAAAGTTGTGTTCCTAGAAGGCTGCGTGTAGATGGAATTTCCATCAATCAAACCCAATTTAAAATGTACTCTAAAATGTTAAATGCTGTCTAAGGGAGTCCTGTGGGGAATACTTTCAAGAGTGGCTAATTCTTTTGGTAATGCTAATAATTACATCTTAATTCAACTGTTTGGTAAATCTAACTTTTAACCTAGCAATTTCGATGTAAAATAGAGGTTGCTTTATACCCCTTTAATTTGAACTTTTAGCAAAAAGACTGGGTATTTCATAATAAATTCTGCTTGTTGAGGATACATACTTTCAGCAAAAGGTGTTTCATTGGTTTAAACTTTAGTGTGTCGCTCTGTGTTAAGTCACTTACACACAGACACACACACACACACAGAGCAGGCAGCCATGACTTGTGGTTGCTCACAAGCCTGGGAGCAGCATGTTGTAAAATAAAGGTGCATAATTGTTATGAGTCAGGGGCCTGGGTGCTGACCAGCACTCAGCTGCACAGGCTTTAGGCAAGCCACTTCCCTTCTCTGGGGCTTTAGCTTTTTCACCTACGTGGTGGAAATATCGCACTAGGTGATTTTCAAGGCCCCTTCCAACTCTGATATTCTAGGACTGTAGGGCGCTATGGAGAGGCTGGACCATCTGAGGTTGCCAAGTTCTACAGTCCTAGAACGCCTCTAGCTGTGCTTTAATGGGCTTGGCACAAACTAGGGCGATGAAGTGTGGGGAAACCAAGCTCCTACGGCAGGGCAGGCTGTGCACTGCACAAAAGCGCCCGGCCTCTGCTATAATTGCCCCCAATAGGGGGCTGCATTGGCTCCCTTGGAGCTTCATTTTCTTAGGTGCTGCATGGGCTATCCTGGGCCTGGTGCAAGCAGGTCCTTCAGATCTAAGGGCAACTGACCACAGATCTGTGTTTAACACCCAAGTGTAGTCCTACAGCAAAAGAAATAGCCTCCTGGGCTCAGAGGAGCCTTGGCCCAATGTGGAGTCCATGGACACACAACTATTACCTAGCCTCGGCGGGGGGAGGCTGGTCAGGGTTAATGTGGAATTATGGAAGCCTGAATCCCCACAAGGCAGAGGGACCTGCTGGAGGTGGTGCCTGTGGCGGGAACCATTCCTTCTGCACAGTCTAGGTAAAGCAGCTGTTTCTGAGAAGATCTGTTGTTTGCTGGAGCCTGTGTTACAGTTGGGTGGCACAGTGGTCCCCAAACCTGGCTGCTCACCAGTCAGTCACCTGGGAAGCCAGTGAAGCTTGGGTGGGGCTTGAAAAATCAGTACTTTTAGGCAGCTGCCCAGGATACTAACAGTATAGCACCACACAACTTTACAGTGTTGCATTTGTCTGGGTACTGTGGGAGGGAATGGAGTGTATAATTCACAAACATGACAAGCCAAAGGCAAAATAAGGGGAAGTGCAAGGATTCCATTTAGGGCTTTCTGTCATGGTGGCCAAGGGACCATGGCCCCAGGAAGAAGATCTAGGGGCCACCAAATGGGCAAAGATAAGCCAGAGAAATTAAATTGGTGGTTTCAGGACATTTAATTAGAGAAGACAGTTCCCAGAGGTACAGCTTAAGGAATGCCAAACCTCCCCCTTGTCTTCCAGCTGCCACTCCTCATGTCAGAACTCTTCTCACCTGGAGGCCGCAGGAGCAGGTAGCACAGAGCAGGTAGCACAGAGCAGGTAGCAAAGAGCAGCCAGGCCCTGCGCTGCTCTGCATTTCTCTCTCTGAAAACCCTCACTCTCTCTGCCCCCACGTACCTGGAGTAATCTTTTTGACTCTTACTTATTAGACACTTAGCCTGGGGTGTCATCAAACGAGGCATCTGGCAGTCTCAGGGGAAACTGGGGCAGAGTCAAGAATAGATCCTGGGTATGACCTTGAAAGCTATTTTCTCCTCACCCTGCCAGAATTGCTCTGCAAATGCACTGTGACATCTTTATCAGCTACCATCGAAATTAGAAAGTGAGAAGCAGAAATTAAATTAACTCTCATTGGGTGGAACTGAAATTCTGCCAGCAAATTTCAAGCTAAAGCTTTGATAAGGAAACATGAAAAGCAAATATACTGACTTCTGGTTGCCCAGGATGGCGGGGTGGGAGGCCCCAGGGTTCCATCCCCCCACACAACCTTTCAATAACTACCAAAACCTGGCAGAGCCACCTTCCTCAGAGCTCCGGAAAACAGTTAAAGGTTGCAGTTGCAGGGAAAGCACGGAGTTGAGAAAACACAGCATCAAAACGACAGGAGAGACCCCAGGGACCCTGTCATCCATCGTCCTTATCCCCTACCCCCCACCCTTTTCCTTCTTCCCTTCTGGACACACCTCGCAGCCCCTCCTTTTAAGTGCCCTCAGTGACCCTTTTCTCATATCTGGCCTCCCTTCCCTCACCTTCCAGGACCCACTCACCCAGTGCACCCCTCTCTCCTCCCAACATTCTCCCACACCAACCAGGCACCCCCATTCGCTCTGCAATCACTTGCAAGACAAGCCCCGGACACCCCTTTGTCATTCTTGGGAAACCCTTCTCTTCCCTACTAAAACATACACAGAGACTTACTCATCCCCACTAGTTTGGGCTTACCTCTCCTCTCGTGACTCAAGCAGATTTTGTCCTCCCATTGTTCTCCCAGATCATTCTCTAGATATCCTAGTGACTCCCAGTTGTTCCGGGTTCCAGCTGCAGTTCTGTCCCAATACCACAACCCCTTGCCTGGGCGCCTCACCTGCTTCCCAGTGGCATCTCAGCTGAACCCCTGAGGGCCTCTTGGTCTCGTTCTGCACCCGCTCCTTTCAGTGTCCTATTCTGGAACCTGGGGATTGGACTGCCCATCTTTTCCCCCTTTTTCCTGGACAGTGTAAGGTGGTTCTTCTCAGCTGACAGAGCGTTTCTTCTCTTTGCCCCGTTTTGCACCCCCTTTCCTCTCCTGCAGCAGAGTGTTTGCTCCCGTCCTGACCTGGCCGAGGGGACCTGTCTGCCCCTAGACAGCGGCACCCACCTCCCCCTCTCTGGTGCAGTCTGCAGATGCTTCCTTCTGTTAGCCAGCCAAGAGCAGGATGAACTCACCAGCAGTGGCTGGGATGGAAAGCAATGGAGCTGCAGCCAGCTGTGTCTGCCACCTGAAACTATTTGGTGGTTCAAGGCAAGAAGGGGTAAGACGTACAGAGAGTCCTGACTCACATTGACCACAGCCTGAGTTGGGGGAGCTGTCCCTTCCAGGCTGGGGAGGCAGTCTCTAGCTGACTTTGTTTCGTAGGGAGCACTATATCCCTCCCTCCAAGACCCAGCTCACCTCCCTGAGGAGCTGCATGTCCTGTGCAGTGGGGTCCAGACGTGAGAACCCAGGAGCCACATCAGGGAGTGGCAGAGACTGTGCTGAAGCAACAGGGTGCCCTGGCCCTCTGGCCTGACCTCCAAAGCAGCCCGGGCCCAGCCCCCGTGAGGGGAAGCTGTCATAGCTAACTCAAAGAGTTCACCATGGCTCTAAGAGCTGGGGAGAAGGGTCTGGGAAGCTTGTTCCCCATCCCAGCAGAATCCAGTGCTGCCTGCGGCTGGGGAAAGGCATGTGTTCACCTCCAGAGCCTTCCCTTATGCCAGCAACGTCCCCCACCATGGTTGCATGCTCAGTGCCGACGTTTTAACAGGTATCTCGCCTCCGCGGGACCCCCGGCATCTGTGTGGGCCAGATGACCGCTCTACAGCCACAGGGCCCACGGCCAGGGAGGAGGGTCTCACCCCCTAGAAGGCTGCCTGGGTCTGCTGGCAGAAATTAAGCTTTGTTTTACAGCTAAGGCAATGAAAACAATCTGGGGTTGGCTTAGAATTGGGCAGGCAGATCAAAAGGAATAGAATAGAGACCAGGACAGGGGGTCAATGGGGAAAAGGTGGACTGATGGTAACATGGTTCGACAGCCGCAGCTTAAGTTGGACGAAACAAAATGAATTAGCCCCAACTGTATAATAAAAAACACCCAAACTTTTATTTATAAAAATAAATGGGAAAATCTCTACCTGTCATTTAGATAAGGAAGGATTTATTAAACAGAGTGCAGAAATCACAAACCAAATACAATCACATTAAAATGTAAATCTTCTGTGCAGCAGAAGATGCCATACATAAATTATAATGACGCATCACACACACTGGGAGAAGATATTTGCAACATGGAATACAGTCAAATTTAGTGGTTTAGTATAAATAAAAAAAGTCCTACCATCAACAATAAAAAAAAAAGGCCAAAGAATATGAAAAAAAAATAAGCAAAGTATATGAATAGTTACTTCCCAAAAGGACATATTAAAAGGATCCTTCCCCTTATAGGTAATCAGGGAAATGTAAATTAAAACATGAGATGCCATGACATATCTATTGGTTGGCAAAAATTAAAATCTTCCATTAAATGTAGGTAAGGAGGTAAAGAAACAAATTCTTACCTACTGCTGGTGGGGGTACGTGAACTAGTATAACCATGCTGAACAGTAATTTGGCAATAATTAACTAGCTGACAATATACATATCCTACAACCCAAGAAAGTTGAACACATTTGCCCAAAGAGCACACGCCAAGATGCTCAGTGAAGCACTGCTTTGGTGGTAATAAACTGAAAACAACTGAAATGATGCTGGATTGAAGCATGCCCCCGACAAAAGGCATGTCCAGATCTCACCCCTGGGGTATGAGCCCATTTGTAAACAGGCCCTTTACAGACGTTATCAGCTAGGGCGTGCCCAAATGGAATAATGGCGGGCCTTACTCCAACGTGGCTGAAGTCCTTAATAGCAAAGGGAACTGGACATGGAAAGTGAAGCCATGGGAAGCAGTCAGAAGCCGGAAGTCAACGGAACGCAGAAGACAAAGGTGATAGCACTGTGTGTACTGCCAGGCGACGGAAAAGCCAAGGACTAGTAGACAGCCCCAGAAGGCCTAGCTTCCGAAATTGTGGACCAATAAATCCCTGTTGCTAAGGTAACCCATTATATGTCATCTGTTTTACCAGCCTGGAAACTAATACAAATGTCCACCAATAAGTAAATGGATAAAAAAAAAAAGGTGATATTTTCAAACATGGAATATCATATGGCAATTAAAATGAAGGCACCAGATCTACGTATAGTAACAAAGATAAACCTTAAAACATAATGTTCCCTTAAATAAGCAGCTTATCAAAGCATGTATACAGGGTGATTTCATATATATATAATTAAATTCACAAACCACAGAGACACAGGTTTAAAAAGAAATTAGGTACATGAACTGGATAAACACCAACTTCAGCCCAGTGGTTGAAGGAGAAAGGAAGAACAAAAGAACAGGGAAGGGTCTCAAGGGGTTCAATTGCATCTGATGTTTTATTTCTTTAACAAAGTGAAACAAAAAAGATCTAAAGCAAATATTAAATGTATAGATTTGTTAACTATAGATAGTGAGTAATTAGAAAGTCATTAAATTATTCTTTCTTCTTTTTGACCATGTTTGAAATTTTGTCCACATGGCTAGGAGTACTTGTTTTGAATGTGCCCTATCATCATCTAGCACAGCCTTAACCTCAGGCACTGAATGTGAAGATACTGACCTGCATACTAACAAGTAAGTATCTTGCAGAGGACAATTTTAGATCACATGCAATTTATGGATTTATTAACATGTCCACAGCTGTAGTTATTAGGCAGTGTCTAATGTTTAGACATAAGATATTTTACATGTGTGAGAATGGAGGTTGGAGGAGTATTGTAGTTTGCTAATGTTGCTGGAATGCAATATACCAGAAATGGGTTGGCTTTTATAAAGAGGTTTATTAAAGTACAAGTTTACACTTCTGAGGCCATAAAAATGCCCAAACTAAGGCATCCAGAGAAAGATTCTTTGACTCAGGTAAGGCTGATGGCATCTGGAATGCCTCTGTCAGCTGGGAATGCATGAGGCTGGCATCTGCTCATCCTTTGGCTTCTTGTTTCAGCTTCCCCAGGGGTGTTTTCTTTCCGCACCTCCAAACATCTCTGTCTGTGTAGGCTCTGAGCTTTTTCCAAAATGGTTCCCTCTTAAAGGACTCCAGTAAACAGATTAAGACCCACCTTAAACGGGCGGACACACATCTTTATGGAAACCACCTAATCAAAAGACCCCACCCTGCAATATTAAATCAGGATTAAAGGACATGGCTCTTCTGGGGTACACAGCAGTTCACTGGCACAAGGAATGGGTGCGTGATGGGGGGTGAGAGCAGCTCCCAACCACACAAAGCCTGGTCAAGACAGAGCAGGGCTACTCAATCAGTGACTTGTGGCCAGAGGATGGAGGACAGTGGGGCTCAGGGATGCTGCCCCTGGGTCCTGCAGGCCGGACTTTCTCAAAGGAGTTCAGCGCTACAGAAGCCAGGAAATGTAGAGGGCTGGGGGAGGAGACAACTCAATCACCAGCATAAGTACTAAGGTGGTTTAACACACATGATCTCAGTCATCCTCTCAACTGTCTACACGAAAGTTACCACCATGCCCTAACTCTACAGATGAAAAACATGAAGACTTTAAAGAGGTTGAGCAATGATAAAACAGAAAAACGACAAAACAGGCTTTGAACCGAAGTCCCTCTAACCCCCAAGCCTGTGTGTACAATTCTGAGAGTGGTGGTGAAAGTTTGTTGAGAAGCCACCTCAGTCAGCGTTCTCCCAGCTTCTGGGGCAAGCCAAGGCAGGGCCGCTTCACCAGCCCAGGGGATGTTGAGGGTTGAGACCCCTTGGAGAGGAGGTGACAGCTAAGGCATTCTGCAGCACTCAAGAGCGAGGCCACACTCAACTTTATCCTGACTTTCTTTCCCCA
>PVIY010048763.1:0-17118 GCA_004026745.1 Myrmecophaga tridactyla
CAGTGGAGTTGGAGGGGGGCGGTAGAGGGCAGGTGGCCAGGTCCAGAGTGGCTCTGTGGGGAGGCCTGAGTTGACACGGAAAGTGAGCTATTGTCTCCGAAGACAATGCACACAGCAAGGACAGCCAAGATGAATTCTGAATACATGTTTAGCTCTGACTGCTACGAATCGGTGATTTCCACAGGAAGTCTGATAGATGGTTATTTCTGGGTCCTTAGAGTGAAGGGGACCCCTGGCTCCTTAGAGGAACATCGAATGATTGGGTACAGAATAGTAGAGGTACAGGAGTTTTAGAGAAATTCATTTTGACCTTGAAAAGAAAGGCTAAGCCTAAGAGTGTCTTGTGAGAGTTGATTCCCTAAGTGAAAAAACACGTAAACCTTTGAGAGTGACAGCCTTCTGAAAGGAAAAGAAAACTGAACCTGGGAGCAGCTCAGAGGGAGCTAATACAGAAGGTCTAATGAGGGGCTCCCAAAGCAGCTGAGTACGGGCAGAGATGAGTTGGAAACAAGTCTTGAGCCTCTGTGACTTGTTACTGTTCCTAGCCAAGAATTAATGGGAAAAGGTGATCTTTGCTACAACTGTGAAATGACTGGTTGCAAGCCTTGCATTCAAGGAATTATTCAGGCTATTTATCCTGTAATTAGAGTGTGCTGCCATTAATTCCTGCTTGTTCTTCTTTGCATACTCCAAATGACAGGGTTGATCAAAGAACCACTTCATAACAATATCCTCTACGTTCTTAATTGATATCACGAGTGCTTCCTAAATTGGTTGAGCATTAAACAATAGATAAGCCATAACTGTTGTGGCTTTTAAAGATATAAGTGTCTACGTAGAATCTGGCATTTTCCCTGTTAACCGTTTCTTCTAAACTCACTTTTTATTATGAAATATGTAACGTATGCAAAAGAGAATATATAATGTATATGTACAATTTAAAGACTGAGGATAAAACTGGCTAGTATAAATACCTAGTATCAAACATCACCAGTACATCTGAAGCCCTCCACGGACCCCTCCTCAATTGCTTCTTTCCTTTCCCTCCACTCCCTGAGGAGGTATCCACTCTGCTGAATGCTGAATTTATCATTCTCTTGCTTTTTCTTGTAGTTTCTACAACACTGGTATGCATCCCTCAAAAATATATTATCTAGTTTTTGACTTTTATATGACTGGGAATATACTGTGTACATTGCTCCGTGTCCTGCTTCATTCCATGCCATCTGACAGATGTAGCTGTTGTTCAATCATTTCAATTCCAGAATAGTTTTACACTGTACAACATGTAATTTTACATTTGTATGATGTACAGTTTTGTTGTTGTTGTTGTTTTTGCGTGGGTAGGCACCGGAAATCAAACCCGGGTCTCCAACATGGCAAGGCGAGAATTCTGCCATTGAACCACCATCACATGCCCTGTATGATGTACAGTTTTATGTCTCCAAATGTATTTATTAATTCCACCATAGATGGACATTTGGGGCATTACCAATTGTAGGCTATGATGAATGGTGCTGCCACACGTATTCTTGATTTTCTCTCCTTGTACACAGGTGCCATCAAACCACATTCCAGACAGGAGGAAAGAGGAAAGGGAAGGGGGAGAGCGAGTTCTTCCCCTTTGTGCGCACATAGCTTCCATTTACATCGTATTGGCCAGTTCACAGTCGGGTGGCCACGCCTTCGCCCAAAGACTGGGAAATGTAGTTCCTTATTTGGAATGGCCGTGTACCCAGGTGAAAACAAGGGAAAGGAAACAGTGGTTTGGGGGACTCACAGGCCTGTCTCTGCCACAGTGTTCCATGTGCGTTTGGAAAAAATCTCTGGAGAAGATGAAATTATAGTGTGCCATGTCCATTAGATCAAGCTTTTAATAGTGTTTAAACTTTCCAGGTTTTTGATCTATACCTTATTGAGAGAGATGCAATAACATTTTTCACTTTGATGGTGAGCTTTTTTATTTTTCCTTATAGTTTTATACATTTTTGCTTTCCATGTTTTGAGGCTGTTTAATTAGGGGTACACAATTTAAGAATTGTTCTATTTTCATAGACCAAGGTAAATCAGAATACAGGGTAAAGTATGATCTGGCCCATATTTTAAAACTTCAAATTCTGTGTGAGACCAAAGGGAGAGATGTTTATTTGGTGCAAAATTTATATTTTGGGTACTGCATTATCTAATTTAACTTGTATGGTCAGTTTATTTGAACACCATAATTACATGGGATCTTAAATAAGGCATGAGATATTGCTGGTTTGTACAGATTAATGTGATGTCCTGATGTATCCCAGGATAATTTGGGCAGAGAATGAAAAGTATTTGCTAAGTCCCATTGAGGTACTGGGGAGAAAGGAGGAAACATTCAATTTAGCTATCTGGGGAATTCTTGATATTCTTGCAAGCAGTGGAGACAATAATTCAATAGGCTGAGTTCTTGATCTTGGGGTTTGCCCCAAAGAAACATATTCCTGTAAAGGATAGGCTAAGCCTACTTATAAATTATGTCTAAGAGTTACCCCCAGAGAACCTCTTTTGTTGCTCAGATGTGGCCTCTTTCTCTCTCTCTAAGCCAACTCAGCAGGTCAACTCACTGCCCTCCCCCTATATGAGACATGACTCCCAGGGGTGTAAATCTCCCTGGTAACATGGGACAGAACTCCTGGGATTTGCCAGGGCCCAGCATCATGGGATTGATAAAGCCTTCCTCACCAAAAGGAGGATGAGAGAAATGAGACAAAGTTTCATTGGCTGAGAGATTTCAAATAAAGTTGAGAGGTTATCCTAGAGGTTATTTTTATGCATTATACAGATATCCCTTTTTAGTCTGTGGTGTATTGGGGTGGCTGGAGGGAAGGATCTGAAACAATTGAGCTGTGTTCCAGTAGCTTTGATTCTTGAAGGTGATTGTATAATGATACAGCTTTTACAATGTTACAGTGTGATTGTGAAAACCTTATGTCTGATGCTCTTTTAGAAAGGGTATGAACAGATGAGTAGAAAAACAAGGATAGAAAATAAATAAATAATGGGAGGGGGTGAAGGGTAAAAAATTGAATAGATTGAAATACTGGTGGTCAATGAGAGGGAGGGGTAAGGGGTATGGTATGTATGAGTTTTTTCCTTTTTATTTCTTTTTCTGGAGTGGATGCAAATGTTCTGAAAATGATTATGGTGATGAATATACAACCATGTGATATTATGAGCCATTGATTATATACTGTGTATAGAATATAAGTGTGTGAAGATTTCTCAGTAAAATATTTTTAAAAAGAATTGTTCTATTTTCCTGCGCAATTGAACATTTATTCATATCTAGTGACCTTCTTTTGACTTAAAAATCTATTTTGGCTTTAAAATCTATTTGTCTGCTATAAATACTGTTAGAGTAGCTTTCTTTTTAATAGTTACCTAGTTTATCTTTTTCTGTTTAAAAATTTTAAACCTTACCATGCTTTAGTTTTGTGTGTTTTCACATCACTAGATTTTATTCCTTCAGTCTGACCTTCTTTTCATTTAAACTTAGGGACATTGATTGGATTTACTGATATCTTTGGATTAATTTCTACCATCTTATTTTATGCTATTTTTTTATAACTGTTTTCATGCATCCCCTTCTTTCTTCTTTTATTGCCTTATTTTGGATTGCTTGAGGTTATAGCACCTAGTGCATTTGTTTCCTTTTAAGTTAATTACTTTAGTTCTATTCTTTCTGAGTTTGCCCTGAAATTTTAACACAAAAGTCTGCAGTTAACCAGTATTTTTTCCCTTCTCCAGAAAAATGTAAGAACACTAACTTCAATCACACCCTTCCAATTACGTGCATTATTTCCCTGTGTATTTGTTCTATTATCTCTTTGCAAGTTCCACAAATTAGGCATTATTATTGTTTTAAACAATAGAAATATAAGTTGATACTTACTTGTTCTAGGCCTTCTGAATATATTATTTCATTTTTTTCTGTCTTCCTTGTTGCTTTTGAGAATTTAGGTGTCAATTAAGTTTAAGTTATTCTTTTATAAGTAATCTGCATTATCTCTTTAGAAGATCAAACTATTTAATGGTTTTAAGATTTTTTTATTTTTTTACTTTCATGCTCTGGAATTTAAGAACAATAAATTGTATTGTTCTAATTTTCTCTGTTTTGGATTTACTGTGTTTCTTGAATATGAGAAAATTCCCTTCTACTCCTCTTCAAATAGTGCCTCTTCCCTATTCTCTCTGAAATCTCCTTTTGGAATTTCATTCCATCCTTTGTGTTATCTTATTTCTCTTCCCAATTTTCCATTCCTCTGTTTCTCTGGGTTGAGTTCTGCATAATTTTTAAAAAAAAATTGTATGTTACAGTTCAAGGATTCTCACATCGGCTATGCCCAATCTGCTGTTTAAACCACCCACCAATTTTCTTGCAGAGCCAGTCTCTTGGTCACAAATTCTCTCAGTGATTTTTTGGTCTAAAATTGTTTTAATTTCCCCCTCATTTTTGAAGGACAATTTTCTGGGTATAAAATTCTTGGTTGGCAGTTTTTCTCTTTTAGTAATTTAAATATATCATCCCACTGTCTTCTTGCCTCCGTGGTTTCTGCTGAGAAATCTACACATAGTCTTATTGGGTTTCCCTTGTATGTGATGGATTGCTTTTCTCTTGCTGCTTTCAAAATTCTCTCTTTCTCTTTGACATCTGACAGTCTGATTAGTAAGTGTCTTGGAGTATGTCTATTTGGATCTATTCTGTTTGGAGTATGCTGCACTTCTTGGATCTGTAATTTTATGTCTTTCATAAGAGATGGAAAATTTTCAATGATTATTTCCTCCATTAGTCTTTCTCCTCCTTTTCCCTTCTCTTCTCCTTCTGGGTCACCCACAGCACATATATTCATACACTTCATATTGTCATTCAATTCCCTGAGACCCTGTGTATATTTTTCCATTCATTTCCCATGTTTATTTTTGTGTGTGGGATTTCAGATGTCCAGTCTTCCAGTTCACTAATAATTTCTTCTGCCTTTTCAAATCTATTCTTGTAGGTTTCCATTGTTTTATCATGTCTTCTATTGTGCCTTTCATTCCCATAAGTTCTTTTGTGATTCGTATTTTCAGACTTGTTTTTTTGTTTGCCCATTGCCTTCTTCATATCCTCCCTCAACTCATTGATTTAATTTTTGATGAGATTTTCCATGTCTGTGTGAATATCCTGAATTAGTTGTTTCAACTCCTGTATCTCATTTAAATGGTTAGTTTGTTCCTTTGACTGGGCCATATCTTCAGTTTTCCTAGTACGACTTGCTGTTTTTTGCTGGTATCTAGGCATTTAATTTCCTTCATTAGCTTATTCTGGAGATTATTTTCACTCTTTTACCTAGGATTTTCTTGCTGGATGGTTTTGTTCTCTATCTATTCTTTGACATTCAGTTCAACTTATTGTAGACCTCTAGCATAGGTTTTGTTTAATCAAAAATTTTCAGTTCTTGTTTTCTTGTTCCTTGCCCTGCCTGTATGGAGCCTTTTTTTCCTGTAGGATGGACTTAGATATTATAGACCCCAGTCAGATTTTCCCAGAGCAGACTGGCCTCCTATCAGGAGGAAAGAGTCACCTGCGTCGATTTTCCCTGAGGATGAGACCCAGCAGGTTGACAGACTTTCCTGTGAAGTCTCTGGACTCTGTTTTTCTTATCCTGCCCAGTATGTGGTGCTTGTCTGCCTGTGGTTTCCCACCAGTATAAAGTGATGTGGTGCCTTTAGCTTCAGCAGACTCTCCCTGCTGGGGTCGTGGTGGAGACAGAGGAGAGGTTGTAGGCTGGCTTTAATTGCTTCAGTTTTCCAGTCCCTGGGGTCTGAATTCCTTGAGGAAGGGATTCCACCTGAGCTAGGCCCCACTCCTCTCCTGTGAGCGCACAGCCTCCAGAGAATTAACTCCTTTTAGTTGACCAGCCTTTTTGTCTCTCAGACAAGCTTAATTCTGCCCTTGCTTGGGGCAGTTGGAGCCTGAGAAGCCTTGCAGTTCTATCTAATGAGCAGTTAAATAGTAGAAACAAAGCCAACAAAAAAATTGTCAGAGCAGTACTGCCATTCCTCGGGTTTGTTAAACAAGAGCTTCAGTTGGTACATTGCACTATGTATCTCCAGGTTCTATGTGCCCCACATCTTTCTTTAGGGTACAGCTCTTTTCAAGCATTTTGTGCTATCCAATCCAAAACATCTCTTTTTATTTTCTCATCAGCCCTGCCCCCTCTGTGCTGGGGCAAAAACTCCTAGTACCGTTAGCTCTTATTAGAGGTTTATCTGTGCTGGGGGCCTATTTCAGTTGTCAGAATTTGTTAATTAATTCCACAATTGGAGCTTGGTTGAGCCTGCTCCTGGTGCTAGTAAGTCTCTTTCCTTTCCCTTCTGGGAACCAGCCTGTGGGGGTGGGGTGCTGACCTCCAAGGCTTGGGGGACTCACAGTTCTGGGTAGAGTCACAGCTGGCCCAGCTGGTCCAGACAGGTGTACCCTCTGTGTCCGGTCGCTGATGTGGCCCCAGCAGTTGTTCTGTACCATTCCTGGCTATTTACTAGCTGCTCTGGAGGAGGAACTAAATTCCACCATCTTGGAACCTCTGCATCAAGTTTCTAATGTCAATTGCATTCTAGTGTTTCTAGTAGCTGTGTTGCTTTTATTTTGCCTAATCAAATATAATAACCTTATTTCTTAGAATTCTTTCTAATTCTTTTTCATCATTAAATATTTTGAATAAATTTGTTTTATATTCTATACCTTATAGTTTCTGTACTAGCAGGCTTTGCATGTCTATTTTACAGTTTCTGGTTTCTGTTTGTTTGTTTATTTGGTTTTGTTTCTGAAGACTGTAGCTTATGCTGTTTTTGTTCCTTGTGTGTTTTGTAATTTTTGTTGTTGTTGTTGTTGTGAGGCCCTATTCATGGGTACTATCCCATGGGAACTATTTGGAGTCTGGGTTTAAAGACCACCCCCCCTTTTTTTTGATCCCAAAACAAAACCCAACTTTTATTATATACAACAAACAGACCTAAAGTTCTTCTCAGAAATTTTTACAAAGCAGACACACACATACACACACACACACACACAAAAGGTACAAAGGATGAGCAAAGACATTCCCAGACAAATGCAAACATGGAAAGAACAAGCGTGTTCTCTTTGTTTAATAGATCATTCTTTAAAAAAAGAATGAATTTAGGCAATTGAATAAATAAGTACAGTGAAAAAATAAAGGCAAATAATGCAAGCAACTGTAATCTACAAGAAAGAGTTATCAGTAGTGATTACCTCTGAACAAGCAAATTCTAAATCCATCCCTTTTGAGAGGATTTAGGGCTGTTTACACCAGAGACATGAGATGCTACATCCCAAGAAAATTTTAATCCAAAATTTTATCTTGAGATTTGTGGGGCTGTGCTAGTGAAAATTGTTTCCCCAAACCTTCATGAGGGATATTCATGGCAGTTAGGAACTCACAAGTGAGATGTTTTGCTGCATTTTCTCTTTACTAATAGCTAAGGCCAAAACAAATAGGTATTTCTATTATTTCCCTATAAAGGATGATGTTGTTTCCCCTAGGTTACCCTCTGAGTGTCTTGTCTTTTAGATGTCCTGGCTTTATTTTAAGGAGGTCTCCAGTCCAATCTCCTACTGTGCTGGGGCCCCAGGCTTTGCTCCTGCTTCCATATCTTCAGCCCTCTAAAACCCAAGATTCAGTTAATTGGGGATAATAGATGCCTCAAAGCAATTGCTAACATACTTTTTCCTCTTCATTGACTCAAATATCTGAAGATTTCTCTTACTTTTCTTTTTAAAGGCTCAGCCATGCCCTTAAAAAAATGTTTTCTTGTATTTTTATCTAGTGCTATTAGATGTTCAGTCCTGGACAACTTGTCTGCTATATTGGCAAATATGGGAGTCTTTCCTAACCGGTATTTTTTTCTATTAGAAAAGCAGTAGGTTTATGGAAAAATCATTCATAGAATACAGAATTCCCATATAGCACCCTATTAGTGTGGTACTTTTGTTACAACTCATGAAAGAACATTTTTTATAATTGTACTATGAACTACAGTCCATCATTTATATTAGGGTTAACTCTTTGTGTTGTACATTTCTATATTTTAAAAAAAATTATTCTAGTAACATGTATAGAACCTAAAATTTCCTCTTTTAACCACATTCAAACATATAATTCAGTGCTGTTAATTAGGTTCAAAATGTGCCACCATCGCCACCACCCATTACCAAAGCTTTTCTACCACCTCAAGCACAAACTCTGTGCAACTTAAGCATTAACTCCCCATTCTGTATCCTCAACCCAGCACCTGATAATCTATGTTCTTGTTTCTGACTATTGATTTTCTTATTCTATTTTTTTTTTATCAAGAGATTATACAACTTTCTTCCTTTTGTGTCTGGCTTATTTCACTCAACATGATATCTTCAAGTTTCTTCCATATTGCATAAATCAGAACTTCATTCTTTTTTATGACTGAATTATATTCCACCAGATGAATAGTCCACATTTTATTTATCCATTCATTGGTTGATGGACACTTGGGTTAACTTCATCTTTCGGCACTTGTGAATAATGCCACTACAATGATTGCTGTGCATATATCTGTTCAAGTCCCTGATTCCAGTGCCTTTGTGTATATATTTAGAAGTG
Source organism: Myrmecophaga tridactyla (assembly GCA_004026745.1). Taxonomy (NCBI): domain Eukaryota; kingdom Metazoa; phylum Chordata; class Mammalia; order Pilosa; family Myrmecophagidae; genus Myrmecophaga; species Myrmecophaga tridactyla. The sequence goes on from PVIY010048763.1 coordinate 8,673, forward strand.
AGATTCCTGGTTCATATGGTATAATTCTATGCTTCATTTTCTGAGGAACTACCAAACTGTCTTCAACACAGGCTGTACCATTTTACATTCCCATCAACAATGAATGAATATTTTATTTCTCCACAACCTCTCCAGCACTTTTAATTTTCCATTTTTTAAAGTAGCCATTCTGGTGGGTATAAAATGGTAGCTCATTATGGTTTTGACTTGTGTCTCCTTAAATAGCCAATGATATTTAGCATCTTTTAATGTACTTTTTGGCCATTTGTATATCTTTATTTGGAGAAATGTCTGTTCAAGTATTTGTCCATTTTCTGATTGGGTTATTTGTCTTTTTTGTTGTTGAGTTGTAGGATTTCTTTATATCTTTTATATATTTCTTTATATATTCTGGGTATAAAGCCCTTATCAGATATGTGGTGTTCTAGTTTGCTGGCTGCTAGAATGTGATATACCCCCTTTTAAAAGGGGGAATTTATTAATTTACAAGTTTACAGTTCTAAGGCCATGAAAATGTCCTAATTAAAGCAAGTTTATAAAAATGTCCAAATTAAGGCATCAAGAAGAGGTTACCTTCACTCAGGAAAGGCTGATGAAGTTCAGAGTTTCTCTCTCAACTGGAAAGGCACATGGTGAACATGGTGATGATATCTACTGACTTTCTCTCCAGGCTTCTTGTTTCATGAACTCCCCCAGGGGCATTTGCCTTCTTCATCTCCAAAGGTCGCTGGCTGATGGACTCTCGTGGTTTTCATGTTCTAGAAAGGAACTCTCTCCAAAGTGTTTCCTCTTTTAAAGGATTCCAAAAAACTAATCAAGACCCACCTGGAATGGGTGAAGTCACATCTCCCTCTAATCCAGCTTAATACCCACAACTGGTGAATTACATCTCTGTGGAGATAATCTAATAGGTTTCCAACCTATAGCACTGAATAGGAGTTAAAAGAGACTGCTGTCTTCACATGATGGGTTAGGATTAAGACATGGCTTTTCTAGGGTACATAATCCATTCAGACCAACACATGTGGTTTCCAAATATTTTCTCCCATTGTGTAGGTTGTCATTTTCCTTCCATGATAAAGTCCTTTGATGCACAAAAGCGTTTCATTCTGATGAAGTTTTATTTATCTGTTTTTAATTTTGTTGCTTGTGCTTTCCGTGTAAAGTCTAAGAAACCATTGCCTAACAAAAGGACCTGAAGATGCTCCCCTACGTGTTCTTGTAGGAATTTTTTAGTTTTCATTCACATATTTGAGTCTTTGATCCATTTGGAGTTGATTTTTGCCTATGGTGTGAGGTAGATGCCCACCTTTCCTCTTGTACATGGACATCCAGTCTTCCCAGCACCAGTTGTTGAAAAGACTGTTCTTTCCCAAGTGAGTGGTCTTGGCATTCTTGTCAAAAATCAGCTTGTCATAGGCATGAGGGCTGGTTTCTGAGCTTTCAATTCAATTCCATGTGTCTATATACTTGTCATTATGCCAACACCATACTATTTTGATTACTGTAGCTTTGAAATAAATTTTAAGAGAAATGTGAGTCCTCCAACTTCATTCTTCATTTTCAAGATGGTTTTGGCTATTACTCTTCCATATAAATTAGATAGTTGGCTTTTCCAGTTCTGCAAAAAAGGTTCTTGGAATTTTTATTGGCATTGCATTGAATCTATAAATCACTTTGGGTAGAACAGACATCTTGATCATATTTAGTCTTCCGATTTGTGACCATCGAATGCCCTTACAATTATTAGGTCTTCTTTGATTTATATTAGCAACATTTTATAGTTTTCTGTGAATAAAGCCTTTCCATTCTTGGCAAGATTTGTTTCTCCATATTTTATTTTATTTGAGTTGCTACTGTAAATTGAATTTTTTCCTATTTTCAAAAAAATTTATTTATTTTTATTTTTTAATTGGCAAGCCAAAACAACATACAAACATGAGCATTCTTAACATACAAACATTTCATACATGGTGTACAATCAATGCTCACATATCATCACATAGTAGCATAGTCATCACCATGATCATTTTTTAGAACATTTGCATCACTCCAGAAAAAGAAATAAGAAGGAAAAGCTCATACATACTATACCCCTTACCCTGCCCTCTCATTGACCACTAGTATTTCCATCTACCCAGTATATTTTAACCTTTGCTCCCTCTATTTTTTTCTATACCCCTTACCACTCCCTTTCATTGATCACTAGTATCTCAAGCTACTCAATTTTTTTTTTTTTTTTTTTTTTTTTACATGGGCAGGCACTGGGAACCGAACCCGGGTCCTCTGGCATGGCAGGCGAGCATTCTTGCCTGCTGAGCCACCGTGGCCCCTCAATTTGTTTTAATATTTGTTCCCCCTATTTGAATTTATTTCTTGATTTCTTCTTCAGATTGCTCATCACTAGTATATAGAAACAGTTTTAATTTTGGGGTATTGAACTCATACCCAGCCACTTTGCTGAATGCATTTATTAGCTCTAGTAGCTTTGTTGTGAAAATTTTTCAGGATTTTCTGCATATAGGATCATGTCATCTGCAAATAAGGAAAGTTTCACTTCTTCCTTTCCAATTTGGGTGCCTTTTATTTCCTTCTCTTGCATTAGTTGCTCTGGCTAAAACTTCCAGTACAACATTGAATGACAGTGATGACAGAGAGCATTTTGGCCTTGTTCCTGATTTAGAAGGAAAGCTTTCAGTCTTGCACTATTGTTTGTGCTATTAGCTGTGGGTTTTTCATATATGCCTTTACCGTGTTGAGGAAGTTTCCTTTTATTTCTTGTTTTCTAAGGGTTTTTATTAGGAATGGTGCTGGATTTGGTCAATGTTTTTTCTGCATCAATTGAGATGATCATGTGTTTTTTTTTCCCCTTCATTCAGTTAATGTGATGTACTACATTAATTGATTTTCTTTGTTGTATCAACCTTGTATACTGGGATAAATCCACTTGATCATAGTTTGTATAGCTTTTAATGTGCTGTTGAATTCATGTTGCTGGTAATTTGTTGAAGATTTTTGCATCTATATTCATAAGGGATATTGGTCCGTGGTGTTTTTTTTTTTTTCTTGTGTTACCTCTATCTGGCTTTGATATAACAGTCATGTTGTCCTTATAGAATGAATTAGGGAGTGTTATTTCCTCTTCAATTTTTTGAAGACTTTCAGCAAGATTGCTGTTAATTCTTCTTGGGATGTTTCATGAAATTCCCCTGTGAAACCATTTAGACCAGGGCTTTGCTTTGTTGGAAGTTTTTGATGACTGATTTCATCTCTTTACTACTATTGGTTTGTTGAGATTTTCTGTTTTTTCTTGCATCAGGGTAGGTGGTTTGTGTGTTCCTAGAAATTTGTCTATGTCATATAGGTTATTTAATTTGTTTGCATGCAGTTGTCCACAGTATTATCTTATAATCCTTTTTATTTCAGTGGGGTTGGTAATAATGTCCCTTTTGCAATTCTTATTTTAGTTATTTGTGAACTCTTTTCTTCTTTGTTATTTTAGCTAAGGAGTTGTTGATTTTATTGATATTTTCAAAAAACCATCTTTCAGTTTTGTTGATTCTCTCTCTCTCTCTTTATTCTCCATTCCCTCCACCTCCATTGTAATCTTTCTCATTTCCCTTCTTCTGCTTGCTTTGGGTTTAGTTATCTCTTCCTTTTCTACATCTTTCAGTTGTGAGGTTAGGTCTTTAATTTGAGATTTTTTTTTCTTTTTTAATGTAAATATTTACAACTGTAAGTTTCCTTCTCAGCATTCCCTTTGCTGCATCCCATAAATTTTGGTATGTTGTATTTTCATTTTCATTCACCTCATATTTCCTGTTTTCCCTTGCCATTCCTCTTTAACCACCTGGTTATTTAAGAGTATGTTGTCTAATGTCCACATATTTGTGCATTTACACATTTTTCTCTCTGTTATTTCCATTGTGGTCAGAGAAGATACTTTGTATGATTTCATAGTTTTTCTAATGTATTGAGATTTTTTTGTGCCCTAAGATTCGGTCTATCCTGGAGAACGATACATGTGACCTAGAGAAGACTGTTTATTCTGTCGCATTGGGTGAAGTGTTCTGTATACGTCAGATCTAGCTGGTCAGGGTATCCCTCAAGGCTTTGACTTCCTTCTGTCTAGATATTCTACCCATTTTTGAAGGTGATGTATTGAAATCTCTTACTATTAATGTAGCACTATCTGTTCCTCCCCTCAACTTTGTCAAAATTTGCTTCATACATTTTGGGGCTCTTCTATTAGGTGCATATGTATTTATAATCACTATGTTTTCTTGTTGAATTGACCCTTTTCAATTCACGTATAGAATATGAAGGTATAGAATGACCTTTTTGTCCTTGTAACAGTTTTTTACTTAACGTCTATTGTATCTGATATTAGTATAGCGATCCCAGCTCTCTTTTGGTTACTTCTTAGGTGGTATTCTAGTTTGCTAGCTGCCAGAATGTGATATACCAGAAATGAAGTGGCTTTTAAAAGAGGGAATTAATTAATGTGCAAGTTTACAATTCTAAGGCCATGATAATGTCCCATTTAGAGCAAGTCTATAAAAATGTCCAAATTAAGGCAACCAACAAGAGGTTACCTTCACCAAGAAAGGCCGATGAAGTTCACGGTTTCTCTCTCAACTGGAAAGGAACATGGCGAACATGGCGACATCTGCTAGTTTTCTCTCCAGGCTTCTTGCTTCATGAAGCTCCCCCAGGGGCATTTCCCTTCTTTATCTCCACAGGTCTGTGGTTGCATGGGCTCTCGGCCTCGTAGCTCTGTCTCTCTTTCCAAAATGTTTCCTTTTTCAAACAATTCCAGTAAACTAATTAAGACCCACCTGTAATTGAGTGGAGTCACATCTTTGTGGAAATAAACTAATCAAGTTTCCAACCTGAAGTGCCGAATAGGGATTTAAAAAAATGGCTGCTCCCACAAAATTGGATCAGGATTAAAACATGGCTTTTCCAAGACACATAATCTTTCAAACCAGCACACACACATCCTTTCATTTTCAACCTACTTATTTTTGAATTTGAGGTGAGTGTCTTTTAATCAGCATACAGTTTGGTCATGCTTTTTTATTTATCCTTCTGCCATTCTCTGACTTTTGACTAGAGAGTTAAATCCATTTATATTTAAAGCCTAATAATGCAATACTTTCTTCTGCCACTTTGCTATTTTGTTTTTGTAAGTCTTATTTCCTTTTTTATTTCATTTTTTCCAATAATGCCTACTTTCATATTAATTTTTTTTGTATTATGCCATTTTGAGTCTCTTCTCATTTCTTACTAAATATAATTCTCATGTATTTTGTTTGTGGTAGTCATATGGTAAAAATTTAACTTCCTAACTCCGTAACAATCATACTTGATTTTGATGCCTACTCATCTTCAGTAGCATACAATACACTTTTCCTCTATCTCTCTGTCCCCCCATGTTTTTGTATTTGTTTCAAATTATATTTTTGTATATTGTATGTCAAAACCATCAATTTATCATTCCTTTTTATGCATTTGCCTTTTAGCACATGTAAGAAGTAGGAAGTGGAGTTACATAACAAAAAATACAAATATATTGTCATTTATAATTACCTATATGGTTATCTTTACCAGAGGTCTTTATCATTTTATTATGCTCTGATTCCTTGTCTAATGTCCTTTCCTCTGGTCTGAAGAACTCCTTTTAGCATTGCTTATAGGGCAGCTGTAGTAACTCCCTCAGCTTTTTTTTTTTCTTAATCTGGAAATCTTAATCTCTCCCTCATTTTTGAAAGGAATTTCTTTCCAGATATAATATCCTTGGTTGGCAATTGTTTTCTTTCAGCACTTTAAATATTTTGTACCACTGGCTTCTGGCTTCCAAGGTTTCTGATGAGAACTTGGCACTTAATCTTATTGGCATAACTTGTTGGTTTTCTCTTGCAGGTTTCAGGAATTTCTTGTGCTTGGCATTGGGCAGTCTGATTACCATGTGTCTGAGCATTGTTCTGTTTCAGCTTGCCTTGTGTAGGAGTCACTGGGTTTCTTGAACGTGCCTATTCATGTCTTTCATTAAATTTGGGAAATTTTCTGCCATTATTTCTTTGAGCATTCCTTCTGACCCTTTCTGTCTTTCTTTTTTCTCTTGAAACTCCCATAATGCATACATTGGCACACTTGAGAGTGTTCCACAGGTGTCTTGGGCTCTTTTTATACTATTTTATTCTTTTTTCTTTCTGCTTCTCACTTTGAATCATTTCAGTTGTTTTTCCTCGAGATCACGGATTCCTTCTTCTGTCACCTCCAATATGCTTCTAAAGCTCTCTAGGAATTTTTCATTTCAGTTACATTAGTTCTCTGGAGTGATTGCCATATTGTTCATTTATTGTTTTCTTTCTCCGTATATTCTCTAGGTTGGCGCTGAAGCTGTGATCATCCTGGAAAGAAACCTCATCCCAAATCCATTATAAAGGCTGATAGACAAAATAAAATAAAATAATTTCAAAAAATCATGCATGAGGGACATTAACTCTAAAAAGATGAATGTACCTGGGAGCACTCACTAGCTTTCTTAGGTTCTGTCTTTCATGTAGCAGATGCAAAAGGAGAGAGAAACCACACAGGTATCCCTTTGTTAAGAAAGTAAATTTTTTAAGACCATGTCTTCTCTAATCAAAAGCCAGTGGTTAAAAAAAAAAAAAAAGCCAGTGGTTTCCCATTTATTCATTCAAAGAATGAACTGTTGCTCATTAATAGGTATCAAGCTGAGCTGTGGTTCAAACAAATTTGCATACCAAAACTTTCTTTTGGTGACTTCTTATCAATGGTTATGGCTCACCTGCAAGTTTGCAAAATACTTCTCTAATTCTAGAAACTTTTTCGATGTGCATGTTTCTTACTATATGTTATGCTAAAATAAAATTTCAACAGAATACCTGCTGCTTAGCACCTAACAGGCACTTCAAAACAATTATTGAGTAAATGAATGAAAGAATGTAAATGAGATTTATAAGAGCAATGACAGAATTAAATACCAATGATTGAGCGCTTTCAGTGTCTCAGGTACTGTCATTATATAAATGTGTGTACACACAACACACATATTTTTCTTCTTTTTGTGTTCACATTATTCCTGCAAGCTACTTACTTTCCACTTTTATTGAATGAGTAAAGAAAAATAAATAACTTATTGTAAGTCTGACAGCTGGTAAATGGTGGAGCAAGGATATGTAACCACATTGATCTGACTGAAAAGTCTGCTATTTCCACTGCAGCACATTGTTCTCCCAGAAATTAACCTAAAAAACATTTTCATAATTGAAATGGTTTCACTTATCAGTATCCGTTCTGACATCTTGGCACAGCTGGCAGGGAATAGACTAGCACGGTCCACCTCTGATGTTGGACAAGTCCAAGGCAGAACCACTATGCCTCTTGCATCTCATTCAGATTTGGAGCATTTAGTCCAGAGGGACCAATGGTCTGCAGCCAGGCTTGCTTTGTGCTCCCTGCTCCCAATTTTGCATAAATAACAGCACGAAAGCCACATCTCATATCCACTGTGGATTGGTGATTGGTTCTCTAGGTTGGTAGTGAAGCTGTGTTAATCATGGAAAGAAACCTCATCCCAAATCCATATAGCTCAGGGCATGAAATTTATTTATCCAATGACTAACTGTTGAGTACTTCTTAAATGCAAGGAACTGTATTAGGGGCTATGGATAGTGAAACTGAGCCAGTGAAAGTGCAAATCAAAAGCCACAATGAAATACCACTTTGCACTCACTAGGATGGCCATATTAGAAAGGGCAAGATAATAACAAGTGTTGGCAAAGATGTGGAGAAATTGCAAGCCTCATACACAGCTAATGGGAATGTAAAATAGTCACTTTGGCAAACGTGAAATAGACACCTTGGAAAACAGTCTGGCAATTCTTCAAATGGTTAACCATAAAGATCACCCAGCAATTCCCCTCCTATGTTTATACCTATGAGAATTGAAAACAGATGTTCACTCAAAAATATGTACACAAATGTTCATAGCAGCATAATCATAATAACCCCAAAATGGAAACAACCCAAATGTCCTCCAACTGATGAGAGTATAAAAAAATATGTATATCCATACATTGGAATGTTATTCAGCGATACTGATCCATGCTACAACATGGATGAACCTTGAAAATATTATGCTAAGTCAAAAAAGCCGATTATAAAAGACCACATATTGTATAATTCCATGTATATGAAATGTCCGTAATAGGCAAGTCTTTGGAAACAGAAAACAGATTAGAGGTTACTGAGTCTGGGGTGGCTGTGTGAACTGTGCAGTGACTGGCTGCTAATGGGTACAGGGCTTCTTTTAGGGGTGATGAAAACGTCTGTGGTAGTTTAGAGGCTGCTACATACCCCCAGAAAAGGCTGGTCTCTTTTAATTCATTCCTGTGAATATAGACCTATCGTAGGT
>PVIY010048764.1:0-17114 GCA_004026745.1 Myrmecophaga tridactyla
AGAAGTTTAATCTTCATGTCATCCCCAGGTTTCAAAGCAAGATATCAATTGTGTGCACATTATAATCCCTACTACATATTTTTTTAAGACGTAGAAAGGAAATGTGAAAGAGGCTACCAAAATATTAACAGTGGTGTTTTGGGATTTTGCTTTTGTGAGTGATTAACATTTTCTACTTTAAAGATTACTGCATTTTCCCAAATTTTCTTTAATGGTCATGTAATAATTTTCAAAAAACCAAAATGTATAGAAACTAAAGGACCATTCAGTATATTGGAGCAATCATTGGAAAACATATTGTCCAAAATATTCTTTGGGGATCCCATAAAGATCCTGCCTTATAAATTGAAATGTGCCTGGGGTAGTATCTTAGTTTCCTCGCTGCTAAAACAAATACCATATATTGGGTTGGCTTAAACAACAAGAATCTATAGGCTCATCGTTTTGAGGCTAGAAGTCCAAAACTGAGGTTGTCAACACAAGGCGACGCCTTCTCCCCAAGGACTGTGGCACTCTGGGGCTGGTAGCCGGTGACCCTGGGGCCTTGGCTTTTCCATCACATGGCATTGCATATGGCGACATCTTTGCCTTTCTCTTTCTAGTTCTTGACTTCCAGCTTCTGGCTGCTCCCTGTGGTTTCCCACTGTCTAACTTTCACTCTGCTTCTAAAGGACTTCAGTAATCTTGATTAATGCCCAGACTGATTCATTGAGGCCACACCTTAACCGTCTTGAGGAGATCTCATTTACAAAGGGTCTACCCGCCTCCAGAATGCCAACCAAGACCAAGAACCCATCCAAATTGGAGTATACGATTCAATCCATCAGGGAGGGATGATAGAGTCTTACATTTCCTGAACTTTCAAGTGGAATGGGGGGGAAATAGATGAGACAGGTTTTTTTTTTTTTTTACCTTGTGTAGAGTATAGAGTTGGAAGGACCCAGCTGTTTCGAGTTTATTTGCATACTAAAAACTCCCTGAGGTTGGCCTTGGCGGGATAATTTCATAGGTAATTCATTTCCACACTTTTGTGCTTTGGATGCTGTGAATTTGCCACAAAGGCAGTGGGCAAAAAGAACACTGAGACCGCCCAGATCACTGGAGGGATTTGATCTGCACTTCGGTTTGGAAATTCCAGAAAGAGATAAATCTGGAAATGTTTTCCTAGCTGTGGTCACATGTTCATACAGGAAATACATAAATAAATTGCAGGCTTTGTGTTTTCCAGCTATCTATCGCCATGGGCTGTAACACGAGAAAAGGCTCTTTGTTTAAAAGCTAAACAAGAAGGTGAGGGTTACAGCTACCAGTCAATAATAATGTTCACGTAAATTCCCCCAATTTTTAAATCCGCTGTATTTGAAGCAGTGTGTCAGCCGAACAGAACACAGCTCCAAGCCCAGTTGCTTCAGGGACCACCAGTTCCAACCTCTGACGTTTTCACGATTTCGGAGTAGGGAGCCCTGCATTTGGATGGTAGAATCAAAGGCTTTTTAATCAAAGTGTCAAAAATAAGGGCTGTTTTAAATTGCCTACCCGTTATAATATCCCTCAATATTGAAGAGAGCCTGAAATGCAATCTGGTGTTTCTGCAGTAAAAAAATGACACAAATTTTCTACTGCTGAGCATTAGGTCTCCATTCCAGCACGTTAGCAGAAATCCTTTTTTTTTTTTTTCACATGGGTAGGCACCAGGAATCGAACCCGGATCCTCAGGCATAGCAGGCAAGCGTTCTTACCTGCTCAGCCACCGTGGCCTGCCCTAGAAACACTTTTTTAAGCAACAATGAAGAGCTTCTTTTAAAAGGCTTAACACCTTACCATGCATAGAGAAACGTTCTGGGCCCAGTATTCTCAAGTTTCCAGAATTCCACAAAGAAAGATTTTAAACCCACCTGCAGCACCTGGTAATAATAAGTGCCATCCTCACACCGTTCCTCTCTGTGTCTGTCGACTTTCCCTTGGCGGGCACAGCGGGCAACCCTCCTCACAACCATTGCACTCCAGAAAATCTGACTGCCACATTGTTTCTGGGTGTGGAAACAATCTGACTGTTTATCATCCCAGAGACTCTTGGTATAGAGCAGTGACACAGCAGACCATGCAGTCAGCTAATCTTTAAGCAAAACTCAACTGCGAAACCAAAATCCCCAATAGTCAGGTGAGTCGATTCAGGAAATACTATTTCTCCAGGAGACTGGCCAGGCTTTTTTGTTGGATTTTGCTGTGTTTTGCTGCCCATTTCCCCACCCCTTAAGACTAGTCCTGTTATTTTAAAATACGTGATTATGCTAGATACAAGCCTGGGTGTGCATTGCGATTGCATGCCCGAAAGAAATAAATGCTGAGAGAGAAAAAAACAGTGAAATGAATGCGGGCGCTAGATTGGATTGGGTTGGTGGGGCTAAGGGTGCTTTCTCCTTTAATCTGTTTCCCACATTTTCTGCAGTGTGCTTAAATTACTTTTATAACTAAATACGCAAAGAAAAAGACGTTTGCTGTGGCACTAATTCCGTTGGCCTCAGTAAAGGGCGGCCAAGTATTTACTAGTTCCAAATTTTGAATTTTGCACGGGGTGCATTCTTGCATTATTCCCACATTGGGCACACAAATTCCCAAACTGGAATTTCCTTTACTTTCTTCCATCTGTTTGCACCTTTGGTTTTCAGCACCTATATATTTTTAAAGAGGGTAACAGAGGGGATGTTGCAATGTCTAGTATTTTACCATTACCCTGTAGATTTTTCTCTAAAGGACAGATGACAAAGGTCAAGGTAAAGAATAGCCATTTTATTGCCTCTGGTAAAAGGGCACCATTCCCCTCAGCACCCAGAATCCATAGAGGGCTGCAAGGTCCCCTTTCCATTTTAAATGGCAAAATTTAGGATGGTGACTGAGAGCACAGACTCAGGAGCCAGACAGCTTGTGTTCAAATCCCAGCTCTGCCACTTCCCAGCGGGGTGACCTAGCAAGCTACTTAATGGTTCTGTGCCTCAGTCTCCCCATTTGTCAAACAGGGGTGATGATGATTCCACCTCACAGGATGGTGACGAAGTAATAATGGTCTGGATGGGTTGATGTAAAAGATGTCTTTAAAATGTCACCTGTACATTGTAAGCGCAGTGTGTTTGCTCTTATCATTATTCTGCAAATCATTCTCCAATTCCTGAGGAAGCATGGCTGTCTCCCTGTGGGGGCCCTTCCTGAGACCCAGTCCCTGGGAGCAGTTGTTAGGGTTTTTGGGTGTCATCAGTGGCAACTGTGGCAGGGTTCCCTTGTGTCTTTTTTTTATATCCGTATATTTTTGTTGAAAAATCTTCACACACATACTAGTCCATCCAAACTATACAATGAATGGCTCAGAATATTGTCACGTAGTTATGTATTCATCACCGTGATCATTTTTAGGACATTTGCATCGCCCCAGAAAAGACATAAAAAGAAAAAACTCATACATTCCATGCCCCTTACCCCAGCCTCTCATTGACCACTAGTATTTCAATCTACCCAACTTATTTTACCCCTTATCCCCCCCTGTTATTTATTTATTTTTTTTCTCACCTATCCATATCTTGGATGAAAGGAGCACCAGACACCAGATTTTCACAGTCCCACAGTCACATTGTAAAAGCTATATTTTTATACGATTGTCTTCAAGAATCAAGGCCACTGGAACACAGTTTGGCAGTTTCAGGTACTTACTTCCAACTGCTCCAATATGCCATAAACGAAAAAGGGATACCTATATAATGCTTAAGAAAAACCTCCAGGATAACCTCTCGACTCTGTTTGAAATCTCTCAGCCACTGAAACTTTATTTTGTCTCATTTCTCTCTTCCCCGTTTTGGTCAAGAAACCTCTCTCAATCCCATGATGCTGGGTCCCCACTCATTCCCGGGAGGAGAATTATTTTTAATTACAGCCGCTGTTTAATTTTCAATATGTGTGACAGGCACCATCATTTTATGATATCCCCAAGGTAAACAGATGAGGAGACCAGTACAGAAAGAGGTTAAGCAATTTGCTGTTATGTGTGGTACTGAGACTCAGACCTGGGGACATGGGCTTCCAAAGCCCTTTAGTGGGCTCAGGGGTTTCTTCTGAGAGGTTCCCTTTCTCTCTGGAAGGCATTCCTTTCCAGACGTGCTGCTGTGCCAGGAAGGAGCTGAGCTCACCTGCCCTGTAACGTATGTGCACAGGATGACATTTACCTGGTGGCCAGGTGAAACAGGGGCCCAGTTCCCTTTAGCAGAGTCTTCTAGACCTCTTGTTCAATGAGCCCCATGTCTTCTTGCCTCAGTCGCTTTTAACACTCCTCTAAACCTTAGCTTCCTGATTAGCCAGAAAGGGAGGAGTTGCCTGTCAAGCATTTCTGATCACATTCCAAACTTTTGAGAATAAATCCCGAAATAGAGAACTGCGTGGCACAGAGGCCCACCTGGTGATAGAATGTGGTTATTGACAGTGATTGAGATGTTGCATCCCAGGAGAATGCCTGGGGGGAAGTAGGCAGCCCCTGCAGAGAAAGCCAAGTAAATAGATTTATTGCAATTATACCTTAGCTTGTATGGAGGAAGAAACTGTTCACATCAAACACACAGTGGAGCTGGGGGTACGAGGGCAGGTAATTCATACCTGGAAGCATCTCATTACCGATTGCCTTTAGCTGTCGTTTCCCTCTTGATGTTTTCTAGTGGTTCCCACCATGGTGCTTAGGGCATTTGGGGAGGATGGGACTTCCTGGTTTTATAAGATGTTTAGTATCCCTGCCTCTAGGCATCTGGTGCCAGAGCATCTCCTCCCCAATTCATTGGGAAAACCGAAAGACATCTGCACACATTTCCTGACACACCTACCACCCTCTTTAAGAACTGTTACTGCACCCTGAGCCAGAACACACTCCCCTGGAGAAGTTTGTTTCCCAGATTTCAAAGGGGGGAACCATCAATTACCTTGCCATCCCATTTGGCTCCCAAATGGGTCAAATTAGCAAAATTAACGCTCCCTGTTTTTTCAACTCTAATCAGTTGACAGTGCCTAGGAATGTACTTTTAAATAATGTTTGCGAGGGAAGCAGTGAGGTTGAGTGTTCCAGAAATAGACAGTAAATCATCTTGTTTACCTGCGCTTACCAGTGGGGGAGGGGGCAGAGTAGAATGAGAAGATACTTTGCTCATTCGAGAGTGCAGAGGCCGACCCCGGGGGCAAATGAGAACTTGCAGCCAGTGCGTTCAAGGCCCCCACCCCCACCCCCATGAGCTCCCCATCAGTGCAGATTGGGGTGAGGGCAGTGGGGCGGAGGCCAGGGCTCATTGGGGGAACCCTGGAGCATGGCTGAGCTGGCTTCGGTTCTACTCTCAATTCAGTAGCCAAGGAAATGTGGCCCTACAACTACATCCCAGGTGCCATTTTATTTAAAAAATGCTGCAGTGTTTCTTGAAGATTATTGTATAATGATACAGTTTTCACAGTGTGACTGTGTGATTGTGAAAGCCCTGTGTCTGATGCTCCTTTTATCTACCTTATCCACAGACAAGTAAAACATATGGATTAAAAATACATAAATAATAGGGAGAACAAATGTTAAAATAAGTTTAGTAGATTGAAATGCTAGTGATCAGTGAAAGGGAGGGGTGAGGGGTATGGTATGTATGAATTTTTTTCTGTCTTTTTATTTCTTTTTCTGAATTGATGCAAATGTTCTAAGAAATGATCATGATGATGAATATACAACTATATGATGATATTGTGAGCTATGATTATATAACAAGAATGGAATGATCATATGGTAAGAATGTTTGTGTTTGTATGTTGAATAAAATAAATTAATTAATTAAAAAATAATAATAAAAGAGACTTCCCTCTACTCTGCCGTGTGTGCCCACTGGCACCCCTAAAACAAGATCCAGGTCAGCCCTCCAAAGCTGCCCAAGAATTGTGGCTTAGCTAAACCCCTTGCCCCTTCTCATAGAAAAAAAAAGGAGGAGTTCTTGTTATCATAAGGGGAAGGAGCAGGGAGTGGGGGAGGGGATCAGCATTCAGATTTTGCTAACTCTATCACTGCAATTCCATTCTTGCCTTTTAAAAAATAATAATAATACTTTCAGGGCAGTTCAGGTAGCTTGCTTTCTTTCGTTGGATTAATCTTCTCATCAGATTTTCCCTAAATTGCTATTAAAAAGTAGTTTGCTTTCTCTTAGCCTAAATCTGGACTGTAAAGAAAGGCGCTCAGGAATATTTTGGAGAATAGGATTGATTTGGGGAAGTTGTCGAGAATTAAATATTCACCACAAGTAAACTGCATTTGCATAATTAAGAGTTTCAGCTCCCAACAGCACGGGGTCTAATTGCATCCTGCCATGTGCAGGAAGCCACATCACTTAAATCCATGCTCTTATCTGGCATTCCCAGATTGCAGTGGTCTTCCCTGTCAGCCTGCTGATGTTTAGTCATCTTCTCTGATGAGAACATGAAAGCTAAATTGCCAGAGGGGAAAAGGTGCAGGAAGAAAGGAAACTAGAAACCACAATTAGCCAGGGCTTCTAAGAGCAATGCAGTTACCAAATAATATTCATTCATTCATTGATTTAAAAGATATTCACAGGATGTGGTTAAAGGGGGAAATTATAGATCGTATTTATGTTACTAGAGTAAAAATTAAAAGAAAAAAATAGATATTCACAGCTATCTACTATATGCCACAACTACTCCAGGCACTGGGGGGGGGGGGGGGGGGAACAGAGAACGAAAGAGACAAGCCCCAAACAATAAACAAATTTTTTTAAATGTCAGATGGAATAAGTGCACTTAGCAAACAGTGGCCTGCGGGTCAAATCCAGCCCACCACTTGTTCTTGTAAATAACATTTTATTGGAACACGGGCGCACCCATCCATTAATTCTTGCCTGTGACTGGTCACGCGATACACAACGGAATTGAGCAATCAGTTGTGACAGACCATCTATCCCTTTACAGAAAAGATTTCTGCTCCTGGTGTAAGTGCTTTGCAGGGGATTAAAATAGCATGAAGCAAGATAAAGTGACAGGGCAGCTACTTTCGGCTGGCCGGTCAGGGAAGGGCTCTCTCTGAGGGTGACATGGAAACTGAAACCTGAAGGACGAGAAGGAGGAGCCAGCCAGGGGAAGGGCTGATGAAAGGCACAGGAGTAGCTAGTGCAAAGGGCCTGAGGCAGTAAGGAGTTGGTTGTGTTCAGTAGGTTGAAAAAGGTGGGCAGTGACATAGTTAGAGCCCGGGCAGGGCACTCAAGGCAGACAGTGATGTCAAAGGGTAGGCATGGCTTCAGAGATCTTGGTGAGGTTTTAGTCCAAAGCATGGGGTAGAGGAGATGACTTACGTTGTAAATACTTTCCTCTAGCTACTCGGACTGAAGGATCAGGCAGGAAGAAGAGCAGAGAGACCAGCTCAGTGGCCCTGTGGGACGTGATGGCTCAGACTGGGGCTTCTCCAGGCTCGCCTACTTTTGTGAGCCTTGGTCAAGAATACAAATGGAGGCTGACCTTCATTAAATATATATGTGACTATTTAAGGTATATGATTAGGGCAAAAGGGAAATATACTGAGTCAAGCCTCCTTTCACAAATAACTTTTAGATCTTTCTGGAAGACTGGGTTCAGACTGAGAATTCTAGGGCTCCTCAGAATTGGGCACCATGTTCCCTTTCTCTTCCTAACTGCCCTGCACTGCAGGAGATCTTGGGCAGCACCCAGGGGCACCCCAAGCTTCATATCTGTGTTCCATCCACACATGAGAGAATGTTTCAGGGTGTTAGCCACAAGGTAGGTGGCACCATAGCCCAACCCTACACTGCCCAGGTGGTGCTCACTGCACAGTACACATCCACTCAGCCATGTGGTGCTCACTGCACAGTACATGTGCCACCCAGCCATGTGGTGCTCACTGCACAGTACACGTGCCACCCAGCCAGGTGGTGCTCATGCACAGTACACGTGCCACCCAGCCAGGTGGTGCTCACTGCACAGTACACGTGCCGCCCAGCCAGGTGGTGCTTACTGCACAGTACATGTGCCACCCAGCCAGGTGGTGCTCATGCACAGTACACGTGCCACCCAGCCAGGTGGTGCTCACTGCACAGTACATGTGCCACCCAGCCAGGTGGTTCTTATTGCATAGTACACATGCCTTTGCCATCTACCCAGCCAGGGTGGCTTGTTCACCTGGAGCTTGTGGTCAGCCCTGGGTCTTGAAGGGTGTTGTAGATCAGATTATGTACCCCAATTCAGATATCCATTCCCATGGGTATGAACCCACTGTAAATAAGTCCTCCTGAAGATGTTAATTTTAGTCAAGGTGTCACTAAATGAAGGTGCTTTGTTTGTTTGTTTTGGGGAGGTGCATGGGCCAGGAATTGAACCCGGGTCTCCTGCAGGACAGGCGAGCATGTTGCCACTGAACTACCCTGCACCCTGAGGCTGGCTCTTAATGCAGATTCCCTGAAACCTTGTAAAGAGGACCTGGAAGTCCCAGGGAGCAGGAAAGGGAGGACATCACCCTGTGAAGGGTGGCACAGATACAAGCCAAAGAACCCCAGGGATTGCAGCAAGCCAGCACCAGTGTGCTACTGACCCAAGGACGCGCTTAGCCTTCTAGCCTCCGAAGCCATAAGGCCATCAGGGCTTGCTGTTTACGCCAGCCCACTGTGTGTGGATTTGTCACAGCAGCTCTGGCAAACCAAGACCAGGGGGGTCTTTGCTGTTTCTGTTACATTCGGGCGGGGAGGGGTAAAGGGCTTTTGGGCTCCCCATCTGTCTAAATTTCCTTGGACTGCCATAATGAAAATCCACAAATTGGATGTTTTTTCTGGTCGTTCCAGAAGCCAGGAACCCAAAATCAGAGTGTCAGCAGCCTCCATCTGACACCTGCAGGGAAGAACCTGCCCTGGCCTCTCCCAGCTTCTGGTGTTTTCCAGCAATCCTCTGTCTTCTTCCCCTGTGGTCTGTCTCTATGTCTTCTTATAAGGACACTGGTCCATTTGGATTAGGATGCAGCTTAATCCATTTCGGCCTCATCTTCAAAGGTCCTATTCCCAAATAAGGTCACAGTCACATATCTGGGTTAGGACTTCAGCGTATCTTTTGCGGGGTGCAATTCATCCCATAACACACCCAAGAAGTGGATATTCATACCACATTCTAGAGCTAGCCTAGAGCAACTCAATCCTTCCCCTCCACCCCACTCCCATATAAACCTGTGTGCAGCAGAGAGTATAGACTATTAGGTTGTTGAAAGGAGGCGTCTTTGGGTCCTGCAAGTCACCCCTACTTCGCCATCTAGTGGCTAAAAGGGGAAATGCTGCCTCCCCTAATGCAGGAGGCATTTCAAACACTTTGAGAGTGGACAGCAGGGACAAAGCCCTTGTGCTTAGATTCTCCAAAGTTCTTCGTGGGCGGGGTGCAGACTCAAAGTTGGATTTCCTTAGAAAGACCCCAGTACAGTTTGCTTTTTGTTGCCTTTCACGATTATGGAAGATCTAGTTAGTCTTGGTGAAAAGAGTGGTTTGGAGGTTTATCTTTCCGAAGTCACGGTGAGTCAGCCTCAGCCCCTGGTGAGATGGAAAGGGAGGGGCCGAATAGGCAGTGCCTGTCCAGGCCCGTGGCCACTCTCCCCTGATCTTTGGCCTTCAAAATCCTGTTCTAGCTGCTGTCCTGCTCTTTCCCCACTCTGAGAGGGAGCGCGCGCGCGTGTGTGTTTATGGGCATTTGTCTTATGATCATCCAGTATCGAGGGCATCATAAAAGCCAAGCTGTAAATTCAGTAAAGGAGTATTTTCTTAGATAAAATAGGATTTCCTGAGGACGGCTATTATTTGGGAAACAGCATGTGAGCTTGTATAACTGATTCTTGGGTGCATGCAGCCCTGCTAGCAAAAAGGCTTATTGCTGAAACCGTGTCTGATAAAAACTTGAATCCCTCCTACAGCTCATCTGAGCAAACACTGAAGCCAGCAGTCAAACTGATTTGCCTAAGGAACAACTAAAACCAGGTGCCAAAATGGGATGTGCCTTTTGAAAATCCAGGGTAGGGAGGATCCTTTCTAATTTTACTTGCCATTTTATAGCAATTACTTATAAATCTTAGTCCAAAATGGACAGTCCCCTCAGCACCATTGCACTGGAGACCTATGTTACCTGAGAAGCGTCTTCTGGGTGGGTTGAATTGCAAAAGGCCCGGCTTGGGTGGTCTTCAGTGCTTGTCATTCCAGCACACCCCAGCATTGAGATAGATGCTCCTTCAACTGTGAATCCATGTTGACCCCTTTCTCCCCCTGCTTCTGAGGAATCCTGCCACCTCCCTTGCAGTATCCAGCAGTGGCAGAAAGAAAATACAGTTTGTATGGAAAGATGGGATGGTGAGATTTGGCTTTGCCATTTCAGGCTCTTTTCGCTTCGGACAAGTCCGCTGGCCTCTCTGACCCTCGGGTTCCTCCTCAGAAAAGAGAGGACAATGATAGTTACCACTAAAGATTGAGGGAGGTTTAAATGAGCAAGAGCAGTGAAAACACAGCATAAGCTGTCCAGTGTCAGGCACCTGGGAGTTATTATTACTGCAGACAGAAAATGCATCTGTTTCACCTCTTCGGGCTACCTCTTCCCTCTAGTCTCCATTTCTGGGGCTGGACCGGGAAACATGCAAACAGATTCCCCACAGCTTGCTACTCACTCCTGCTCTGTCTCGAATTGAAAGGAGTGAGGCAGAGCTGTACCCTCCATTGTGGGCAGTGCTGAGAAGGAAGAGACTTCCCCTCAGCTACTGAGGGGCAAGACAGAAGCCACGTGGGCACCTGCTGCCTCTGTGCGCATTGTTTACCAGGTTCCAGCCCGTTGGAGTGGAAGGGCCTGGGGCCTGGGGCAGAATGGATGGACTTGCCCTTATTCTTTCAGGCAGGACAAGCATACAGCTGGAATGTGCGGCTAATGGGACAAATGGGTCAGCCAGAGCTCAAAGTGTCAAAACCAGCGTGGCATGGAATAGGCAGGAAAGAGCTACAGACCAGTTACGTTGTGTTTTGTTTTTGTTATTTTTTTGGCAAAATGTGTGCAACCGTGATCCAATGATTGAATTGAAGCTGAAAGCAGGTTGTCATCTTTTCCCTGTCTTAGGAGAAGCAGACACCTACCTTTAGAAAGGGTTTATATGTATGATAGAAGCTGTACATCATGAAAAGTGTACAGACCTTTTTCATGTCCTTGGGGAGATATTTATAATGAAAGGCGATGGCTGGTCAGACAGGGCGGCTGCAGTTGCAGTACTTACCATGTGTGAATCTGGTGTAGACAGGACTGCCTGATGGAAAGCAAGAAAGAGGGGCTGATTTTGAAGGTTAAGTTAGAACGTGGCATCCCCCCTATGTGGGACACGAAATCCAAGGGTGAAAGTCTCCCTGGCAATGTGGGATATGACTCCCAGGGATGAGCCTGGCCCTGGCACCATGGGATCAACAGCACCTTCTTGACCAAAAGGGGTAAAGAATTGTTACAAATAAGGTATCAGTGGCTGAGAGAGTTCAAATGGAGTCGAGAGGCTACTCTGGAGGCTTCTCTTACACAAGCTTCAGCTAGGTTTTGCTGTTTATCATGGTTTGCCAAACCCCCATCAAAACCATTCCTGCCAACCCTAAAGAATACCTGGGGTTCTGTCTGAGATTCTACAAAGGTTCCATGTGCTTTGATGACTTTCCAGAAACCTACAACCTCCAGGTGAGTTCTTAGGCCAGATAAGTCCTGAAACCTAGAGAGCCCAGCCTCTTCAGAACATCAGCTAGTTCCAACCCCCTAACCCATATTATTGGCATCCCCTTCCAACATGAAAAAGTTAGAATGGGCATAGCCCAAATACCTCTAAAGAGTGGGAGAAGGATCACTGGAGAAAGGGGAGTTATAACAGAGAAGTTAGGATTTAGCAGATGAGTATGAGTGCTGAATCATTATATTGATATTTCTTTTAGTCTCCAGTGTCTTGGAGCAGCTAGAAGGAAAAACCTAAAATTGTGAAAGTGTAACCCATACTGAACTCTGAAATCTGTTCTACAGCTAATTGTTGTGGTGTGCTTTGAAATGTATTGCTTTTTTGTATATATGTTACTTTTCACAATAAAAAATATATAAATAGGGTACACGGGTGGTTCAGTGGTAGAATGTTTGCCTAGCATGTGGGAAACCCGGTTTCGATTACGGGACCATGCACCCCCCCCCAAAAAAATATATATATATATATAAAATAAAATAAAATTAGAACAGGGCTGGTAGATTGACTTCAGGGGTTCAGCGTCTGTCTTATTTGCCCCTGTTGGCAGCATTAGGGAGAATCCCCACACCCCATTTCTTTGAGCCCAATTGGCAGCGTCCCCCAGTGCATAACTGTCTCAGAACAGAACCTTTCCAGCTGTTCTGGTAATAAGTCAGGGGACATTCTGTTCTCTGAAGCACTTTATCTCTGAACCTACTGAGATTTGAGTTGAGAAGAAGAGAACAGAATAAGGATGACCTCATATCCTAGAGCTGTGGTGTCCACCCCTTGCAGACCCAACAGTTTATAAAGCACGTTTCGTGATGCCGGCTTTACTCTCCTGAAATAAAGTTCATAGATAATAATATGCCTGTACAGTTAATTTTTGTGTGTGTGCTGTATGCTGTATCTTTTTCCATGTGAGTATTCCATTATTGCAGCGTCATTTGTTGAATTTTTTGTTGGTTTTTTGGGAAGTGCACGGGCTGGGAATCGAACCCGGGTTTCCCGCATGGCAGACGAGAATTCTACCACTGAACTACCCTTGCACCCATGCATAGTTAATTTTAGCAGACTGTAATATAATGAAGCCTTAATTACTCTATCAATATGCCATATTGATAGTATATTGAATACATTGCTATATTCCTTAGCAATATATTAAATACATGATATAGCATACAAACCAAAGGAAAATAATTTATCATAATAAAATATTGCATTTCAATATGTAGAGACTCATGCTTACATGGGAGGAAAAATTGTGAAACAGCCAGAAACTTAACCCGTCCGCAGAATCCCTGAGAGTGATGCCTTGTGCCCCCCGAGCAGAGGGCTCATGTTATGGTGACGTGATTTTTCAGAGGTGGAGAATCTTCTCCCATGAAAGATAAAGAAAAGTATATTCTTCCCACAATTTACACAATAGTTGTGTTCCTGCAAAATTCAATCTATTTGAAACCATGCCAAAAGATTCCAAACCAAAAGCCCTCTGGGTTATATCTAAAATGAAGGCGAGTTCTAAGTGCAGATGCTATTGTGGTGGTTTGGAGCTGTGTACCCCCAAGAAAAACAGGTTCTTAAACTTATTTCATCACTTCAGGTTTGAACTCTTGGAGCCAGGACCTCTGGATGAGGCTCCCTCACTTTAAGGGTGGTGCAGCT
This sequence comes from Myrmecophaga tridactyla, assembly GCA_004026745.1. Lineage (NCBI taxonomy): Eukaryota > Metazoa > Chordata > Mammalia > Pilosa > Myrmecophagidae > Myrmecophaga > Myrmecophaga tridactyla. The sequence goes on from PVIY010048764.1 coordinate 13,430, forward strand.
GAATCACAATGAGTCTCCATCCTATTAGTGAAAGCCTTATAGGGAAGGTCACAGAGGGGATGTCAGTGGAACCAGAAGAGAAGGGAGAAGCCAGGAGAGGTCACCATATGCATTGCCATATGACGAAGAAGCCCGGGACCAAGGACTGCTGGCAGCCAGCCCCAGAGCTCCTCAGTTCTGGGCAAAAAAGCATTGCCTTGATGATGCCTTGCTTTTGAATTTCTCTTAGCCTCAAAACTGCCAGGCAATAAATTCCTGTTGATTGAGCCAACCCATTGTATGGTATTTGCTTTGGCAGCCTAGGAAGCTAACACAGTCACAAACAGGTTTTCTATGTAAATGTGCAGCAACTACTCAAAGTTCAGGACAGTTCTTCAGGGCACAGGACGTCACATGTACCTGGCAGGACCCTGTGGCATCACGGTGCCATTCCTCATCGTGATAAGGAAGAAAAGCCACCGCACATTCCCAGAACGGCCACTGGATGGCAGTGTTTCCCCCGTTGAGAAAGACTGGTCACCATTTAAGACAAAAAATCAGGGCAGGTTCAGGGGAGCCTGTGGGAGAGTTTTCTGAGTTTTTTGTTTAGCAGCTCAGGTCATCACTTGAGAGGCCAGCGGTAAATCAGCACCCCTCCAGCACTGAGACCCAGAGAGCAAGAAGGCAGGCACTTAACCTCTGAAACGCTTCCTGCATGGGGGTCACTTCTGAGCCAAGTCATTTATTGAGTGCCCTACTATGTGCCAGGTTGCTTGGGATACACATTGTCTAGCCTCAAGTTGGCTCCCAGGAGAGAATGGGAGAGCATGGAGCGTGTCCCACAATTATCACACAGTCTCCTTGGGGTCAGGCTGGGGAAGTGTGCGTGGGCCTCCAAGCAAGAGGACGTGGAGATTTCCTCTTGGAGATTTCCCAGAGGAGGTGACATGCAGCGGGTCTTGTGGGGTGCATGGAAAAGGATGGCTTGCTGCACAACTGGCGGGGGAGGGTGCGGGTAAGAGACGGCAGGCTGCAGCCAGACAAGCCCAAGCAAGTCGTTACTGCGAAGAGGGGAAGGTAGAGAGGAAATCCCAGTGGCATGTCGAATTAAGTTTCCCTGTGGGTTCGCATAGCACTCTGCAAACACCGTCCGATTAAAGGACTGCCCTTACATCTCTATCTCCCCAAAACGATTGATCTTGGACGTGTCTAGATATTTCCATTCTCGGCACCAGGCCTAGCACAGGGGATCCCCCCTACACACTCCAACCCCCCACCCCCAACCCCATCAGTGCTTGCTGATGAGTGAATGAATGAGGGAAACTGAGTGACCTGGGGTCAGAGAGACTCCTGCCTCCCTCCATCTCTCTTCCCTGTAGGTCTGAGAAAGAGGAAAATGGAAAGGTTGCTGTGTCCTCTGGGCACCCGCATGGCATTGAGCTCTAGAGCCCTGCAATGCCCCTCCTTCTCGCCTACAGCTCCGCACCATCGTGATATCATAAACCAACCGTACCCCTTTACACACGGAGAGGAGCAGATGCCCCGAGCTAATCAAACAGGGCTGTCCTATTTCATTTTTAAATTGATGCTTCATGGGCAGTGCTCTACCTGATCAGTTTTGCATTTAAATGAAGTGGAAATGGGCAAATCCATAGAGACAAAAAGCAGATTAGTGGTTGCCAAGGGATGGGGGAGGGGGCGGGAGCAGTGGGGAGTGACTGTTTCACAGGTAATGGGGTTTCTTTGATGAAAATGTTCTGTAACTACGAGGCAGTAACGGTTTTGCACAGTATTGCAAATGTATTGAAGCCACTGAGTCACGCGCTTAAAATGGTTAAAATAGTGGATTCTATGTTATGTGAATTTTACTTCAATAGAAAGAAAATGCACTGAGACACAACATGGGTGAAGAACGCACACGGGGTTCTCACTGTGGGAACTGGTGTGTGGATCCCTCAGCTCGGGCCTTCTCTTCCTTTGGGAGTAACGAGCTGTTTCGCCCCCTGTGCTCAGGATACACACCGTGGACTCTTCATCCAGCAGCTTCGACCCACACAGAACCTGCAGCCTAGAATCAAACTGAAACTGTTCGGCCACTCGGGGGCTGGGAAAACCACTCTCGTGGAATCCCTCAAGTGTGGGTTGCTGAGGAGCTTCTTCAGAAGACGGAGGCCCAGACTCTCCTCCACCAATTCCACGCGGTTCCCGCCCTCTCCCCTGGCTTCCAAGCCAGCAGGTAGGAGACCCCCAGGCTACCCACTGGCCGGCCAGATTGTGGTTGCTTTTGTTTGGGTTGCGGGTGGCTGGCCTTGGCAGCTTTCAGGTGTGGTACAGGCCTTGTGTCCTACCCCCGCCCCCACTCCTTGGGCCAGCGCTTGCAAACTGTCCCAGCAATTGCAAAGCCAGGGCCTCTCTGAAATGATGGTTATAAACGCAAAGGTATGTAGTCATAAATGTATAAATAACAAAATTTCCTCGGGTTCTGTGCTGGGACTCTGCCCTCAAAGATAAAAAGCTTGGTCTAGCACAGGTTCAAGCAGAGTGCAGGTCCAGTATCACCTCCAGGATGGAACCCCCTCCCGGCTTTCCTCATGGAATGCAGTGGGCACACCCGGTAGTGATACAACATTTTGAAAGGGGTGTTAATGGTTTTCAAGGTTGGCAGTTTGTCCATCCGTTCATACAGACTCTAGCTGGGGAGGGTCTTTGATATCTCCCCCCACCCCTTCTGCAGATGAGATTTTCCAGGTGCATACCAGGGGGCTGCAGGATCCGAACCTGGAAATGCAATTGCCTTTCCTTCCCCAGAACTGATACACCTGGAGTGAGCGAGAGAAAACTACAGTATTGGGTGTTTTCTCCTGAACCCGCCTTGAGAATGGAGAGGCTGATTTTTGAGACGATAAGAACAGAAATCTCTGGAGATTTTCCTAACAGTGCCAGTTTTTTAGCTTTGTGCCTCCGATTCATTTCCTGCACTTGATATTGCAAAAGCGCGTTTTTATTATAACCCATTTCTCAAAGAGAAACGACATCCAGGGAGCATTGGTAGGCAGTAGACAAATAACTGAGATTTACATGTCCCTTTCTACACTTTTCTCTGAGCACAAGCAGTGGAATTGAAACCTGGGGAAGAAATTTAAAACAAAAAACGGATTAATAATAATGAGCATGATTATAATATTTCTAAAGATTATTGCTATTATCTGTGGAGCACCACCTGTGTACCAGGACCTGGGCAAAACGTGGCACAGGCGACACCTCTTTAACCCCCGCCTTATGGGGAGCTTTTACCACTGTTTTATGGAAGCTGTCCGGTATCATGCAGCTGCAAGGACCACCATGCCTACTTCCTGAGCCAGTGCTTAGAATGATACTTATATAACTGTCTGAGTAAGAGCATTTTTGTGCACACATTTTCTGCTTTCCACTCTAATTTTGGCTCCATTTGAGGATGTAAAATGGAGTGCACATTCTCTGACGTCAATAGTTTCCTGGATTTAATGATTAAGTTCTACTCCCTTCTGGGGAACAGCCCAGGGTCAGCATTGTTGGCTCCTCTGGCAATCCCTGCTGTCGCCCCTAGAGGGAGTCAGTGTCCTCTTGCTGTGGGTTACGGTGCCTCCCACGTGACTGTCTGAAGGGGGAGGAGCTAGTGAGAGGGAACTGCACCGAGCTCAGAAAAGGAAAGGCTGGAGGCTAGGTG
>PVIY010048766.1:0-17116 GCA_004026745.1 Myrmecophaga tridactyla
CCTTTCATACCTGGGATGAATCCTACTTGGTCATGGTGTATAATTCTTTTAATATGCTGCTGGATTCGATTTGCAAGAATTTTGTTGAGGATTTTTGTATCTATATTCATAAGAGAGATTGGTCTGTAGGTTTTCTTTTTTTTTATTATCTTCGTCTGGCTTCAGTATGAGGGTGATGTGATGTTGGCTTCATTGAATGAGTTAGGTAGCTTTCCCTCCAATTCAGTTTTTTTGAAGAATTTGATCAGGATTGGTACTAATTCTTTCTTGAATGTTTGGTAGAATTCACACGTGAAGCCATCTGGTCCTGGACTTTTCTTTTTGGGGAGCTTCTTAATGACTGATTCAGTTTCTTTACTTGTGATTGGTTTGTGAGGTCGTCTATTTCTTCTCGAATCAATGTTGGTTGTTTGTGCCTTTTTAGGAAGTTGTCCATTTCATCTACATTGTCAAGTTTTATTAGCATAAAGTTGTTCATAGTACCTTTTTGTTATTTTCTTTATTTCTGTGGGGTCAGTGGTTATAAATATAAATCTATTTTATTTATTTGTATCTTCTCTCTTCTTTTTGTCACCCTTGCTAAGGGTCCATCAATCTTACTGATTTTCTCATAGAGCCAACTTCTGGTTTTGATGATTTTCTCGATTGTTTTCATGTTCTCAATTTCATTTATTTCTGCTCTTATCTTCATTATTTCTTTCCTTTTGCTTACTTTGGGGTTAGTTTCCTGTTCTTTCTCTAGTTCTTCCAAGTGGACAGTTAATTCCTCAATTTTTGCTCTTTCTTCTTTTTTGATATAGGCATTTAGGGCAATAAATTCCCCTCTTAGCTCTGCCTTTGCTGCGTCACATAAATTTTGATATGTCGTGTTTTCATTTTCATTTGCCTGAAAATATTTACTGATTTCTCTTGTAATTTCTTCCTTGACCCACTAGTTGTTTAAGAGTGTGTTGTTGAGCCTCCATATATTTGTGAATTTTCTGGCACTCTGCCTATTATTGATTTCCAACTTCATTCCTTTATGATCTGAGAAAGTGTTTTGTATGATTTCAGTTTTTTAAAATTTACTGAGACTTGCTTTGTGACCTAGCGTGTGGTCTATCCTTGAGAATGATCCATGAACACTTGAGAAAAATGTATATCCTGCTGTTGTGGGGTGTAATGTTCTGTAGATGTCTGTTAAGTCTAGCTCATTTATTGTATTATTCAAATTCTCTTTTCTGTATTGATCCTTTGTCTAAGTGTTCTGTCCATTGATGAATGTGGGGCATTGGAGTCTCCAACTGTTATGGTAGATGTGTCTATTTCTGTTTTCAGTGTTTGCCTCATCTATTTTGAAGCATTCTGGCTCGGTGCATAAATATTTATGATTGTTATGTCTTCTTGTTGAATTGTTCCTTTTATTAATACATAGTGTCCTTCTTTGTCTCTTTTAACTGTTTTACATTTGAAGTCTAATTTGTTGGATGTTAGTATAGCTACTCCTGCTTTTGTCTGAATATCTGTCTTTTTGTTCCTGACATTTCATTCAGCACATTATCTTCAAAGTTCACTCACCTAGTTGCATGCCTCACAACTTCATTCCTTCTTGCACTCACTCAGTAGTCCATTGCATGTGTGCACCACAGTTCCTCCTTCCATTCCTCCATCGTTGTACCCTTAGGCCACCTCCATCCATTGCCCATTGTGAATCCTCCTGCCATAAACACCAGTGTGCAAATGTCTCTTTATGTTCCCACTCTCAGTTATTCCAGTTGTATACCTAGCAGTGGGGTTGCAGGATCATATGGCAACCCCACCTTTATAGGCAATGCTTTCTAAACTTTATACCCAAAAAAGCAACAAAAGAAAATATAGGTAAATGGGACCTCATCAAACTTAAAAACTTTTGTCCATCAAAGAAATTTGTCATGAAAGTAAAACAACAACCCACACAATCAGAGAAAATATTTGGATACCACATATCTGACAAGAGTTTAATATCCAGTATAAAGAAACCCTACAACTTAACAACCAAAAGACAAATGTCTCTATTAATAAATGGATGAAAGACTTAAATAAACATATCCCAATATCAGGTAAATACAAATCAAAACCACAATGTGATATCACTTAATATCCACTAGAATGCCTACTATTAAAAAAAAAAAGAAAAAAATTAGTAGGTTTGGAGAGGTTGTGGAGAATTAGGAACACTCATTCATTGCTGGTGGTGGTGGTAATGGTGGAGGATGTAAAATGGTACAGCTCCTGTGGAAGATATTTTGATGGTTCCTCGGAAAATTGAATATAGAATTACCATATGACCCAGCAATCCTAATTCTAGGTATATAACTCAAAGAATTGAAAGCAAGGACTTGAACAGATACTTTCACACCAGTGTTCATAGTGGCATTATTCACAATTGCCAAAAAATGGAAGTAATCCAAGTGTCCATCAACAGATGAATGGGTGAATGTATGTGGTAGATAAATTCAATGAAATATTACTCAGCCCTATAAAGTAGTGAAATTCTGACACATGTAACAGCATGGATGAACCTTAAAGACATCATGTTGAGTGAAGTAAGCCAGATGGAAAATGGCAAATATTGTGTTATATCACTGATATGAAATAACTAGATAAAATAATTTCATAGAATCAGAAACTACAAGACTGCTTACCTGGGGACAGGGTGGAGGTAGGAAAAGGGAGTTAACACTTATTGGTAGAGTTTCTCTTTGGGTTCATTGAAAAGTTGGTAATGGATGGTGGTGATGCTAGCACAACATTGTGAATGCCATTAGCACCACTAAATTATATATTTGAATATGATTTAAAAGGGGGATATTTTAGATTGTACATATATTACTGGAATAATTTTTTTAACATCATCATAGCCAAAGTTGGCCCTGAGCATCAGTATTTTAAAAATTCTATAGGTGATTCTTTTGGTTAAAATTTACATTGAAGATGATTCTTGATTCTTTTTCTTTCAGTCTTTTTATATCCTTTTAATTAAGGTATGACTCTTCTAAGCAGCATGTAGTTGAGTTTTGTTTTTAATCCAGTTTAACAATCTTTAACTTTTATATGGCAAAATTTAGTACCTTTACCATATGCTATGTAATTATTAATGGATTTACATCCTCCAATTTGCTATTTTTTATTGTGGTACTGTATATATAAATACAAATTTTGCCATATTAGCCATTCTTAATTGTACATTTTAATGAAATCAATTGCAGTAATAATGTTCTGCTACCATCACATCAACCATTACCAAGATTTTTCATGACTCTAAACATAAACTCTGTATCTACTTAGCAAAAATTCCCCATTGTTCTCTTCCCTCCACCCTCTAGTAACCTCTAATCTACTTTCTGTTTTGTTTTATGTATGCTGTAGAGTGGGGGGTCAAATTTCATTCGTTTTCCATGTGACTTGACTATTCCATTATTGCTCTTCGTTTTTTCATGCATCTCTGAGGTCAATCTGGGATTATTTTCCCAGATCCAAAGAATTTTTTAATATGTTCCATACTGTGGATCTACTAATGACAAGTTTTCCCATTTTTTATTTGTCTGAAAGTGTCCTTTTTCATCTTTATATTATGATTATTTTCACTACATTAGTGATTTCTTTTTTCAGCATTTGGGAGATATAATTCCATTGTCTGCTGGATTCCATTGTTTCTGTTGAGAAGTTGCTGTAAGTAATTGCTGTCAGGTTTTAAGATTTTTTTCCTTGCTATTTGGTTTCCAGCAGTTTCAATACGATGTGCATTGGTGTGAGTTTGTTTGTATTTATTCCATTTGGAATTCCTAAGATTCCTGAGTTGGTGGCTTTATATCTTTCATTACTTTTGGAAATTTCTCAGCCTTTATCTTTTTAATATGCTTTCGCTCTATTCTTTTATTCCTCCCTTTTAGGATTATTGTTGTACATATGGCAGTGTATTTCATTGTTTCTGATATATCTTTCATACTCTTCTAGGTATTTCCTGATATTTTCTTTTGTCCTATGTTCCAGTTCACTAATTTTCTTTTTATCCAGGTATATTCTATTGATAATATCAACCATTGAGTCCCTCAGTTTAATTATTGCAGTTTTGAATTCTAAAATTTCCATTTGATTCTTCTTTATAATTTTCATTTTCTGCTGAAATTCAACATCTCATTAAATGTATTAAGTACTTCAATCATAATTAATTTAAATTCCAATCAGATGATTCCAATATGTCTGTTATATTGGCTTTTATTTATCCTGGGTTTTAATCAAATCTGTCTTTTTTGTATGCCTCATTTTATTTTAACTGAATGGCAGGTATTTTACATTGAAAATTGTACCTATAATTTGAAGATTTATATTTTGTTGTTTTCTTCCAGAAAGGATATAATTTTGGTTCTTTCAGGCATTCACATTAGTGGCAGGTCACTTCAGTTCAGTCAGAAATTGAAATGAGTCAAACTTAGGCTTCATTAACTGTGAGAACTGGGATATTTTCAACTTAAATTTTATTCCTAGGATTTAGCTTTATGGGGTAAAAATGGAAAGTCTGTGGTATGTACAAAGAACTTCCTTCTCAACAGTCCCTATACCCTTATCTTGTGCCTCCAGCCATCCAATTCTGTCAAACCGTCTGTTCAACTTCTCATATACTCGTGGATCTCTTTGGTATCTGTAAATATCTCAAGGAGAGAAGTGGTCCTAAATATGGGACTCTTATCTCTGGAATCTTTACTATCTGGAATCTTGATGTTCAAATCATCATTAGCTGGTGTTCTAGTTTGCTAGCTGCTGCAAACCAGAAACAAAATGGCTTTCAAAAAGGGGAATTCAATAAGTTGCTAGTCTACAGTTCTAAGGCTGAGAAAATGTCCCAGACAAAACAAGTCTATAGAAATGTCCAATCTAAGGCATCCAGGAAAAGATACCTTGGTTCAAGAAAGCCAATGAAGTTCAGGGTTTCTCTTTCAGGTGAGAAGGCACATGGTGAACATAGTCACGGTTTCTCTCTCAGCTGGAAGGGCACATGGGAAGCACGGCATCATCTGCTAGCTTTCTCTCATGGTTTCCTGTTTCATAAAGCTCCCCAGAAGGGATTTTCCTTCTTCATCTCCAAAGCGCTGGCTGATGGACTCTCTGCTTCGTTGTGCTGAAGCATCCTCTGCTCTCTCTGAATCTCAAAAATGTTTCCTCTTTTATAGGATTCCAGTAAACTAATGAAGACCCACCCAAATTGGTCGAGACACGCCTCCAGTTAATCCAGTTTAACAACCACTCTTGTTAAATCACATTTAATTAATTAAAGAAATGGCTGCCTTTACAAAATGAGATTAGGATTAAAACATGGCTTTTCAAGGGTACATACATCATTTCAAACCAGCACATTTCACCCTCTGGACTCTAAAAAAGACATGTTTTCCCCATATACAAAATACATTCATTCCACAACAATCAGGGAACCTTAAACCATTTCATTAGCAATACAAATGAAATACAAAGTTAGGAACAGTACAAACTCCTATCAAAGTTAGTTACAGGCATGGTCTTTCCAAGGCAAAATCCTCCTTTGGCTCTGGACCTATAAAAACTCAAGACAAGTTATTTGCTGCCAACATACAAAGGAGGAACATTCATAGGATACATATACCCATTTCCATAGGGAGGAAGGAACACAGGGGTCACAGGACCCAAGCAGTTTCGAAAACCCACAGTGCAAAGTCCATTAGATTTCAAAGTCTGAGAATCATTTATGTTTGGGGCTTTTGACAGCAGCAGTCCCATCCTTTCCAGGGGCCTACACAGGGTCCTGCCCTTCCTCGAATACAGCCTTGGGGGACAGGGGGAAAACCACCTTTTTCTCGTCTCCACCCTCTCCAAGCATTGGGGCTGCACCCAGGCTCTCTGCCATCTCTGGGGCACATGCTCAACCCCATCATGTGATGGCAGCCAGGCTCTCCCCAACCCCCAAGGAATGTGCTTCACCCTCTCCAAGGCCTGAGGTGGCATGACGCTTCCACTGCAATGAGGTGGAAGGCTCATCCTCTGCCTTTGGGGCAAACGCACCCTCTCCACGGGCTTAGGTGGGTCCACTCTCCTGGCCTGAGGCTTCTTTACTTCAGGCCTCAGCCTCCATGGTTTTGCCTCTGAAGTTATTTTTCCTCCAATATATCCCTTCTCTGAACCCCCCAGGCCAGACTGGCAGCAGCTCTGTTTATATTGGTCCCACAGCACTCTCATTGACTTTCTATGCAGTAGCCTTAGATCATGGCCATCAGACATACTGAGTTTCCACAAATTCTTTCTGGATAACTCAATGTCCTATCCTAGGTTTCTCTGAAATGGCTGGCTGGTTCCACATTTGGTTAAATCCTCACACAGGGCATTATTCTCTGGGATTTCCCTTCCTGGAATCCCAGAATTTTCGAGGACATCAATTTCTGGTTTCTTTGTACTCCAAAGTTCAGTTCTCAGCTTATCTCTTTCCTGTCGCATTTCACTATAAGCTGTGAGGAGAAACCAAGCTGAACTTTCCACATTTAATTTGGAGATCTCTTCTGCTAAATATCCAAGTTCATGGCTTTAAAATCTACCTTCCAGCCAAAGCCACTAGTTAATTTTGCCAGATTATCCGCCATTTTAAAACAGAGTTCACCTTTCTTCCAGTTTGCAATAACGTGTGCCTCATTTCTATCTAGAGCCTGATCAGAGATATCATTAGAGTCCACGTTTCTACCGACTGTCTCTTCAAAGCATTCTAGGCCTTCTCTATCAGGGTTCTCACAACTCCTCCAAAGTCTTCCCCTTATCCATTTAAAAAGCCCTTCTAACATGTTTGATATTTGCAAACTGCAGCAGCACCCCACTCCCGGTACCAAAATCTGTTCTACTTTGCTAGCTGTCAAAGTGCAATAAACCAGAAATGGAATGGCTTTTAAAAGGGGGAATTTAATAAATTGCTAGTCTACAGTTCTAAGGTCGAGAAAATGTCCCAATTAAAACAAGCCTATAGAAATGTCCAATCTAAGGCATCCATCCAGGGAAAGATACATTGATTCAAGAAGGCTGAAGAAGTTCAGGGTCTCTCTCTCAAGTGAGAATGCACATGGGGAACAGGGTCTGGGTTTCTCTCTCATCTGGAAAGGCATGTGGCAAACACGACATTACCTGCTAGCTTTCTCTCCTGGCTTCCTGTTTCATGAAGCTCCCCAGGAGGCCTTTTCCTTCTTCATTGCCAAAGTGCTGGCAGATGGACTCTCTGCTTCGTGGTTCTGCAGTATCCTCTGCTCTCTCTGTATCTCCAAAATGTTTCCTCTTTCATAGGATTCCAGTGAACTAATCAAGACTCACCTGAATGGGTTGAGACATGCTTCCAGTTAATCCAGTTTAACAACCACTCTTGATTAAATCACATAAGAAATGGCTGCCTTTACAAAATGGGATTAGGATTAAAACATGGCTTTTCAGGGGTACATACATCCTTTCAAACCAGCACAGCTGCGTAGCTCTCTAATGCCTTAAAATATATTATTAATATATTTATACTTTCTCATTGTTATCAGCTGGAGGATTGTTCTGAAACAAGATCAAGTATCATTGCCAAAATCTTAAAAACGCACTACTTTTATATCTTCATAATCAGATAGTCTTGATTTTCCCGCTTTTATTTTTATATTCCTTGTTTAACACGTTTGTGGATGTTCCGTCATGTGCTGGGTCGGGGATCATGTCATTCAGTTGCTGACCTAACTTTGCCCCATTGAAACTACGAAAGTACTACTCGCCCCCAACCCCAACTTCACGTATCAGAATTTTCTCTTAGCCTCATTGTCTCTTCTTTTAGGGCAGTGAAAGTTTGCTACCTTCTGCAGAAAGTTGAGAATCCCTGTTATATAACAATAAATTTGGGCAAATTTGTGTTGACACTCCATTTATTTAGAGATCCATAGCTATATCTATACCTATAGTATAGCTATAGGAAGATCCAGATATATCATAAAATACTCTAACATGTTCTTCATTTCATAAGTGACATGGTTTTGGCATTGTTCCAGGGTTTCTAATCCATATCAAAAGCAGATTGTATTTACTTGACAAACTCATATTTGACATGCCAGTTTTATATATTCCAATGACCTGTTTTTTTACAGTCTGTCATATAGAAGAGATCTTAACATTTACATGAATTTTAGGCTTTCTAATTATCATCCCTACCCCCTCCGTCTTGAAGTACTGAGGTGAACAAATCCATCTACTCCCATGTTTTCCTAAAAATATCCTGGTAAATGATACATAATCATGTTTACCCTCAGTCTCCAAGTAAGACCTTACTTGAAACAATTTAGACAAATAAGAACCTGCTATAGTCTTTAAGCTGTACAAAAAGTTTCAAAACATTTATTTGAATAATATGTTTTGAGATATTACAAGCCTTTATCTTACACATTCATTTATTCATTCATTTATCAAGTATTTACTGAATACCTCCTATGTACCAGGCTTTCTGGAAATACCCTGGGAAGAAGAAGGGCAAGTCGAGGTTTTCATTGAACTTTATTTTTATAAGGAAATATAAAAATTAAATAAGAAATAATAAATTGGAGAATTGGAGTCCCGAATAAAGGAAAATCACAGGACGGATATAGAGAATGAGCCTTTGGAAAGCTGATCTGAGGCGGTAGCATTTAGACCAATAGCTAAATGGTAATAAGGAATTAAACTTATTGAAAGTATGGTGAACAGGATGAAATGGGGTGTTCCTGGTAGCAGAAACAGCATGTACAAAGACCTTTAGACAAAAAAAAAGAAAGAAAAAAAGGAATTTGGAATGTGCAAGAAACTGAAAAATCAGTGAATCACTGTTCTATAGTGGTGCTCAAAATATTGGTCCCAAGATTCCTTTATATTCTTTGTATTCTGAGACCTTCACAGAGTTTGTGTTTATGATGGTTGTATCCACCATATTAAAAATTACATCTAAAAAGTATTCTATAATTTATGTAATTATTTATTACATATAATCACAATACACCCATTTCATATTAATACAAGAACATATTGTTATGAAAACCATATATTCCATAACAAAGAAAATTAGGAAAAGAGAGACATTGTTTCACCATTATGAAATCTCTTTAATGCCAGGCTTAGTAGAAAATAGCTGGATACTCAATTGCTTCTGCATTCAGCATAGTGCATTAAGTTGTTTGGCATAAGCATATGAAGAAAACCTTACCTCACAGATTATGTAGTTGGATGAGGGAAGACGTTGCAACCCCCTTTTGAAAATTTATTTTTAAATGGTTTTATTCACACATCATACAATCCATTCTAAGTGTAAAATCAGTGACACCTGGTGTAATCGCATAGTTATGCATTTACCACCACAATCTACATGAGAATATTCACATCTTCTAAAAAGAAAAAAGGAAAAATATCCCATACTCCCCTCCCCTTATACCAACAGTTAACTTTGGTATATTGCCTTTATTACAAGTAATGAAAGAATATTGCAATTTACTGTTAACTAATGCATTAATTATATTTTTCCATATACTATTCCATTTTAACATCTTGTATTAGTGACAAATATTTGTTCTCATTCATGTAAAAACTTTCTTATATTTGTGCAATTAACAACCTTCACAGTCCTCTCTAGGTTTTGCTAAGTTATGCAGTCCTAGTTTTTATCCTCTAACTTTCCTTCTGGTGGCATATATGACTTTAGCCTTCCTGTTTCAACCATACTCACACTCAGCTTTGTCCAATCTGTGCCCCTCTTTCTGTCTCCTAATAACCTTTGCTCTCAAATTTAACTCTCAGAGTTTGCTTATTATAGTTAGTTCATATTAGTGAGACCATAGAATTTGTGTCCTTTGTTTATGGCTTATTTTGCTCAACATAATGTCCTTAGGTTTCATCCACATTGTTGCATGGATCATGACTTTATTCTGTCTATATAGCTGCATAATATTCCATCATGTGTATATACCACAGTTTGTTTATACACTTGTCAGTTGCTGAACATTTGGGTGGTTTCCATGTATTGGCAATCGTGATCATGCCGCTATAAATACTAGTGTAAATGCCTATTTGTGTCCCTGCTTTCAGTTCTTCCAAGTATATACCAAGTAATGGGATTGCTAGATCTTATGACAGTTCTGTGCTTGGTTTCCTGAAGAACTGCCAAACTGCCTTGCAGAGTGGCTGCACCATTCTACATTCCCATCAACAGTGAATGAGTGTACTTGTTTCTCCAAATCCTCATTAGCATTTGTAATTTTCTGGGTTTTTTGATAATGGTCATTCTATAGGTGTGAGATGGTAACTCCTTGTGGGTCAAACCCCTTCAAAAGGTCGTCTTTGAAAAAAAAAACCCAGGGTTTTTTGAACCCCTCTTTGAGAACTACTGTAGTAGAGCATAATGAACTTAAGGGTGAGTGTCTTAAGAGAAGTTAATGAAGGTAAGAAAACGTCAGTTTTTATGACACTTGGTAGGCATAATAAGGGTCTTAGGTTTTGGATGCCATCTAGTGCAATAGGAAGCCACTGAAGGATGTGAAGTGGGCGGGGGAGGGGCTGGGGAAATGGCATGATCTAATTTAATTTTAGGAAGATCATTCTTGCTGCTGGGTAGAGAATAGATGAGCAGGGGAAGAGATGGCTTTGGAGAAACTGGCTAGGAGGCTCTTGTATTTAACTATGCCAGAGGGCATGGTGGAAGCCGCTTAAAATTATTTCTTCCCATTATAGTCTCAGATAGTAAAAGTATTCACTTTCAGGCATGTGTAAAAGTATCAGAGAGGGGCTTCAGCTTCCTAGGTCTTCAGAAAAACAGATATACTAAGGAAATTAAATATCTGTGTGGCAGGGCAAAGCTTTTGCATTTTAATTTTACCTTGAAATGGATTTCAAAATTGCTTGAGATTCTGTTTGACCCCCCTGCATTTGGACAATTTATCAGCATTGATGACAACATCTATCTGGTTTTCTTAAACTCTTACCTTTTCACATAAGCAATAAGAAAATATGAGCATCTGCCTGCAACAGATCCCTAGGATGATGAAAGCCTAGACAAAAAGGGATAAGGAAGAATACAGAAAACACTGAATTTCCTGTTCGTTCTCTGCTTGGTTTTCATTACCCTGTCTGCCTACTTCTTAATAGACCTACTCTAGACACATGGGCCAGTGACTATTTTATAGGCCATTTTAAATACATTGTAAAATGTAAATGTCTATTAAATGATATAATTTGGTATTGAGTACTGTAAATGCTCATGCTCATACATGACTCCTACCTGCATGAATATATGTCTCCTTGCAAATAAGTTAATGCATATATCAAGAGGTCAGACTGACAAGATTGACAGTATGGATCCTACCAACTTGATGGGACATATCCCTCCCATATCCAGGAGGAATGCACTACTGTATAGCAGTGTCTTTCTCTCTTTTTTTTTTAAGAACTGTAAACAAAACAGTTTGGAGTTCATATTCTGTTGTGGGGCTGTCAGTAATATAATGAAATTTCAGCTATACTGAGAAAAATGCATTTTTGTGTTTAGTTTGTATATAACTATGGATGTTTTGATATAGAAAGGAAATGTGCGCATGTGTGTATGTGTAATTCTTAACAGCAAATAATGCATTTATTTTTTAATGCATGGACTTTATTCAAGGATAGTGAGGGCTTGCAATTGAGTGCTAATATACCAGTCTCTGGAGGGAGTTTCAAATGAACTCTTCATATTTCAAGGTAGATACAAATAAAATATATAAATATAATATAGAGAGAGGGTTCTTTTGGGAATATGTTTCACAGTGCTCTTTAATTGCTTATTTTAAAAATTAGGAATAAAAACAAAGAAGGCTTTGAATATATTATGGTTTTGGGGAAATTCTTGAGAATGTTAGAAAAGAATGGTTTCAGGAACTCAAACAGTAAAATAAGTAAGTGTCATAGGACTAAATAGTTCTCATTGAAATAAAAAATTTCTGTTGTCAGTGATTAACACATTAAAAACATATCTAACTTTTGGAAACTTATTTTTAGCTAAATTTTAGGTATTTGCTCACTCCCTTTCTTTCCAAAAATATTTTCAATTCCCTAGAATGTTTTTTCCCCTCTGTCACTCATCTAATCTTTCAGTCCCATTTCTTTTCTTTGGGGACTTAGCTGGTTTCCTCTTTTGCAGTTCATCAATACAAAACTGATTTGAAGCTAAGCTGTATAATAATCAGCTTTTCAGCAGCCAGGCTTGACACTTGCCTTGTAATTAAGGCCTGATGGTTGTGTTGACGGCAAATGAAAGAAAATGGCTTTGTTCTCAATTCCAGAGGCTTGATTGCTGGTTCTCATTCTCACCTGAATTCGACCCATTCTGCATTGTACACATGATTGCTGGAGTGTGAGTAATTGCAGTCCTGGCAGATGACATTTTCATGAAGCACGCTCTGTACTGCTCCAAAGGGAATTGACAGAATTTATAGCTGGGGAAGCTCATCAAACATGGATTTAGGAAATGCCTATGTGAAAAGTGGGAGCCCACAACCAAATATCAGGGCTTTTCTTTTGACATTTACTTTTACATAAGAGACTAGTGTCTGCAACCTGTTTTACCTTATGTCTGCAATCCAAAAAAAAAAAAGGGCTGGGTTTTGTGATTATGAATTGCTGTTTGAGGCTGGTTATGGATAATGTCTTTAAATTTTTTTTTTAATTCTCTGTTTCTCAAAAGTGGAGTAAAGGAAAGAAATAAAAAATAGAATAAGAGGGACTTTTTCATGAGATGATATAGTATATTTTTTCTATAAAGTGCATTGCTTAAAAATTGGATAAATCAAATTTAATGTCTGAATCAAATTTCATTATATATAAAGTAATAGAACTCACTATTTAAAGAAATGCTTTAATTAGAGATTTCTATGAAATTTAGAGTTGGTAAGGACCGTAGAGATCATCTACTTTAACTGGTCATTTATATATGAAAAGAGATGTTCAAAATGGGAAATAATTGTCCAAGACCATAAAGTTCATAAGGAGCAGAACCAGAGCTAGAACCTACATCTTCTAAGTGCTTCAGTAAGCTCCTTCTGCAACATTATATCAGATCCTCATGTGATGTAAGTAATGGCCTCAGTCTTAGTTTACCCAGCTGCTATGTATGACAAATACCACACAATGGATGGACTTAAACAATAGGAATTTATTAGCTCAAGGCTTTGAGACTAAAATTACAAAATAAAGGCATCAGCAAGGTGATGCTTTCTCTCCAAAGTCTAACATTCTTGTACTGGCTGCTGGTCATCCTCAAGTTTCCTTGTCTTATAGCCCTACCTCTTGTCACATGGAGATGGCCTCTTTCTCTTCCAGGTTCTTCACCTCTTTTTGCTCCTTCTGCTGGCTTTCTCTATGTCTGAGTTTCTTCTGCATTCCAGTTATATGAATTAAAACCCCACTCTTTCAATTGGGCTACACTTTAACTACAATTAACAACTTCAAAAGATCCTATTTACAATGGGTTCACACCAGTAGGGATGTAGTTAAAATGAAGAACATCTTTAAATTGGGGTACGTGTAGATTTTCCCTGTATATGTGTTATATTTTCTCAAACAGTTTAAATTTGATTATTACTGCATTGTCATTCGTAGAGAAAAGAAATCAGACTCCATTGCCTGATGGTTAATTTTTGTTGTTTACATATCTCCACAGAGGTGTAGAATGGAAAGGAGGTCACAAGTTCTGACCTCTGGGTTGGACCAAATTGTGTGACCTGGGATAAATCACTTAACTTCTCTGCTTTCCTTTTTTTCTACCATGGAAAGAAAATTTAAATATGTGATAGTATGAAATATTGGTAATATTTTTAGTTTTTTGTGTTCATACAAATATATCAAAATGTCTACATTTTAAATTGGGTTTTATTTTGCGAAAATACTTTTAAAATAATTACATGGAAGTATGCGATGGGATGTTTCACACTGTTTATAAATAAAAGATAGAGAAATCAAAGCCACAGCCTCGTAAGTTGGGACTCCACGTATACACATCCTTATTTAGACACCAGTAACATGGAGTATGAGTTGACTCAGCTCATATTAATACGTAGGAAAAAAAGTTATGCAGCAGACCCATCTACGTCTCTCCTCAAGTTTTGAGGCAAAATCTATTGAGATCTCTGTTCAGAGAAACTTAATTACAGATGAACTAGAAGAATACTGTTGCAATACAACATGAGTCAGTTCCTTAAAGCAGACACCTTTGGCTTCTCCCTGTTCTCTGAAATGGCATGATGGCATAATTATTTGGCACAGTAGCCAGTTCTATAAAGTTGAGTTGGCAGTTGGAGGTCCGTTTATAAACTCCTGACCTAGTTGGGAGTTAAGTTAATTTATCTTCTTTGGAGAATAGTGGCCTCTTATGCTAACTTTTGCTTTACATGTTTTTCTATTTATCCAATAAAATTACCCTTATTAGTGTTTCTTTTTTTGTTTCATATGGGAATTATTGGAGTTGGCTTGTATATATATAATTATGAAATTACCCAATATATATATATATATTGGATTTACCCATGAGTTGATAGGAGAATAAACAATTTTTCAAGTGCCTGGACTTTTTTTTCTCAGCAAAGTAGTTATGAATTATTTTCAGTAGACAGAACATTCAAATGGTAGAATGTCCGCTGATAGAATGTTCATTTTTGCTAAATTACTTTGGTAAAAGACCACTGTTACAGGCTAACTTTTCTTCATTTAAGTTGTTTTTATCAGTGCCATAAAGAGCAAGATGCAGACCAATTTAAATGATAAATATTGGTATAATTTAAAACACTGATTTTACAATATTTCAAATTGAAATGCAAGTGTGTAATTGTTCAGAACATTGTAATGATCAGATTATTATAGATTTTTTATTCTGTGATGTTTACATAAAAATTGCATGAATGTGAACAATTTTGGAACCCAGGAAAGATCCAAAGAATTTTCTTTTACTAAAATGAATGGTACAAAATAGTGGAGGGTGATGGGTCTGCAGAATGAATGTAAATTTCATGCTCAGGCATCTAGACTCCTCAAATTGTTATTGTATAGAAGTGCTATTTTTTGCATGCATTTGATGATAGTAATGGGAAATAAGCTATGAACTTAATTCCAAGATAGGTCCTTGGGATTTGCCACATTTTTTTTCCAGCAAGAACTATGTTTCTGGGGTGCACAGGTAGTTCTGTGGTGGAATTCTTGCCTGCCATACAGGAGACACAGGTTCGATTCCAGCTCATTCACTCCAAAACAACAACAACAACATTCAACAAATGGTGCTATGATAACGATATATTCACATGGAAAAAGAATGAAATGTGAACCCCAATGCACAGCATACAACAACAACAAAAAAAAGAACTGTGTTTCTTTGGATCTGTGCATAATATCTTGGCTTCAAAAGATGATGAAAAGCATAAAACAGCAATACACCTAACCATTTAAGAATGGGAGGTTCACTAAAGCCTATATTTATACACTCAAAGGTGGGTCCCGATAGGATGAATATATTTGTTTGCACACAATGCAATTTATTGCTTTTGTCTAAAGCTATCAAAATGCAAGAAAAAATTTTTAAAACTCTAAAGTGATGACCAGCTATTAGTATTTTAATTAAATAGTAACAGATATTACATAAATTCTATGTAAAAACATCCTAATCTCCATTTACTTTTAATTCCTCAATTCATTTGCTATTTTTAAAAATATTTTTGTTGCGATATCCTCACACACATATAGTCCATCCAAAGAATACAATCAGTGGCTTACAATATCATCATATATTGGGTATTTATCACCATGATTGCCATTTGCTATTAGTATTTTTAAAAAGTTGGACCTTTTGTAAAGAAGAATGGAAGAGTAAAACATTTATTAGGAACAAAATAAAAACTGGCTGTTGGATACTTATAACATAGATATTGACTGGTTTTGGGGAGTCTTACAATATGGCAGGTGCTTTCTAAGTTTGCTATCTGTGTTATATCAATTAATTCTTTCAATAACCCTTATTAGGTAGATACAATTATTAACATCATCCCCATTTCACAGATGACAGAGTTGCTACTCAGAGAGGTGGCAAAGTTTACCCGAAGTCATAGTTAGTGATAGAGTGGGACTTTGACCCTGGTATATTTCCATAACCTCATGCTATGTACTAAGTTATGGCATCTCAACAAGGTTTCATCTTTAATTGCTGTAAACTTCAAGTCTAAATGGGTTGCACAGTGAGGTGTGTGCACCAACCATCTATTTAGTCCGTGAGTCTACCTTTCTGTAATTAAAGCTAAAGGGGAGGAGAAAGGTATCATCATACAAGGAGAACCAGAATTTTTCTCCCCATAACTGAGTAAAAAAATCCCTGCATGGCCAGTTCTAAAGGTGGCTTGCTTGCCGCCAATGCTAGTGAATTCTTCTCAATAGAGTGACATCTACAGCTGTGCATATCCAGAAGAGGTTCAGGCAATCAGAATATCTGGATGTCTTGCTTAAAAGAGTGTTGTGCCTATGCCTAGAGGCAAATTGTAGGTAGAACAATTTTGTCAGGAGATTTTTTATTGGTAAAACAATTCCGTGAAACAAATCCAAATTTTTAAAAATTGAAAAAAAACTATGATTCTGTCATATCTCCCAGTTAAGGCAAAGTTGGCCATAAATTTGGGAAGAGATTGTACATTCATTTTATTCTGTATGCATCCACCCAGCATCCACCCTCAACTTAACACTATGAATAGTTTCAGTAATAGAGTTGAAATATTTATAGCCTCAGTGATGTATTCGAAATCCAAACCTGGTTCACCATCTCATGAGTACATGATACCTTCAGGGCAGGCACATTGACCATCTCATTCACTGAATAGTTTCTGATATATGGAAAATGCACAAATACTTTTTCTTCTGTTTGTTCCATCTGGTTTTTTTCCCCTCTATTTTATTTTTCCTGTGAGTTACTTGAACATTTTTTTATTGCATCTTGATTTATTATGTGTAGTGTTTTTGAGTATATCTCTTTGCATAACTTTTTAGTGGTTACTGTGGGTATTACAGTATATACACATAACTTATCACAGTGTACTGATATTGACAT
>PVIY010048767.1:0-17129 GCA_004026745.1 Myrmecophaga tridactyla
AATAGAGAAAAAAAGATTATACATACCATACCCCTTACCCCTTGCTTTCATTTATCACTAGCATTTCAAACTAAATTTATTTTTTCATTTGTTCCCCCTATTATTTATTTTTATTCCATATGTTCCGCTCGTTTGTTGACAAGGTAGATAAAAGGAGCATCAGACACAAGGTTTTCACAATCACACAGTCACATTGTGAAAGCTCTATCATTATTCAATCATCCTCAAGAAACATGGCTACTGGAACACAGCTCTACATTTTCAGGCAGTTCCCTCCAGCCTCTCCTTTATATCTTGAATAACAAGGTGATATCTACTCAATGCGTAAGAATAACCTCCAGGATAACCTCTCGACTCTGTATGAATCTCTCACCCATTGACTTTTTTTTTTTTTTAGCATGGGTAGGCTCCGGAAATCGAACCCGGGTCTCCGGCATGGCAGGCGAGAATTCTGCCACTGAGCCATAATGATCATATATTTTTATAATGAAAAAGAAATGAAGTTCATCTTTAAAGAGAATGGAGGACTGTATCACAATGTAATGAGCACAGTATTCCACAGCATGGGCTGGACTCAGCTCAAATGAGTCTGTCAGCCACGCAGCTATGAACTGGGAGAGGAGGGACTCAGAGAGCGGATGGCCAGAGGCAAGCTCACCTTCCTTACTCCACACCAGAGCAGAGAGCTCGGCCAGACTTTCCTTTCAGACAGGCCAGGGAGGGGATTTATAGGCCCAGAGGGATGGAGACATCTGTGCTCAAGTCTCCCGGCAGCACTAACCTTCCCAGTTAGGAGACGGAATGCCATGCAGTCAGGCTGTCCCTCCCCAACTCCCACAAATGCCGCCTTTGTATTACGGTCTTAGCCCCCAGTCTATATGGGGCACAGGGGAGGCAAGAGGAACAAACCCTGCAGTGTCTTGCTGAACTGTTGCTGCAAGGCCCACTCATATTTGTGACTGGGCTTTTAACCTTCTTGGAAAAGGCAGCCAGCCCGAAGCTCTCCTGACATTTTCCTGTGCTAACCTGTCATCTCCTGGGTAGCCAGAGGAAGCGCTGCCAAGTGTACAAGGATTGATTAAAGCATCATATTTGGATCTATGTCATCTCTTATTCTATAACAAAAGGAACCCGACCTGAGAGACAGAATTGGATATCTAAAACGATACGTACATCAATAAGATGCTAGGAGCCAGGGAAAAGGAATACTGCACCAGTGAACCAAACTGCTCAGTTACAGCCTGGAGTCAGTTTCGGAAGTAAAAAAGGCATAAAACACACACACACACACACATATGGGTAAGGAATAAATGACTTCAGGGAAGTGTGGGGCAGCTCCTATACTTCTTGTTTTCTCTTCCTTTTCCTTAAGAATGGGCGTGACGGCCATCATAGGCAAAATAGGAAAGAATGTGAAGTTGACCCACTGAGCATCCCTTTGGAGTCCTCTGCCCACTCATTTCTCCTCCTCCCTGGGCTACATTAGCAACCTATCCTGGTCTAGCTGGTAAGGGAAGCAATCAAGTTAGAAGGCAATTACCAGGAGGTAGAACGGGAAATAACCCTCCAGAACTGGTACTGCAGGAACCAAGGTGAGTCACAGGGAGATAGGTGAGGGGCAAGATGGCATTCTCTGTGCTTTGCAGATCATCCTGTAATGACTAACTTTGCATAAAACCTCAAAAGCATATTTACATTAGCTGAATTCCCAAGGATGCACTCAAAATATAAGCACACTGCTTCATTCTCTGTGTCTATGTGCATAACCACTATGAATAACTGTTCTGTGTCTGCTGAGTTGTTCCTGCTCAATAAATGGAGCCTGGAGCTAGCTATTTATCTTGATATTTCAAAGAAGTAAATAAAAAAATTATTTGCCAAAAAAATTATTTAAGGTTTTAGAAATCTATTTCTACATGTCAAATCCCTCCCTTGGGCCTGACTTTCTTATCCTTGCTTGGCCTCAGCTTGTTGGATTTCAGACGTGGCTTGGATTCTTTCTGTCTCAGTTCCCTACGTCAATGCAAGTTTCTGAGGTGATCAAATATTTCCTGCAGGATCCCTGGGTAGGGTTCCAGAAACAGGAGAAAAGAAATAAAGGTTGCCTGAGAAGTCAAAGGAAAGATTTTGAAGGTGTGACCATGGAGGATCTTGGTTTATATCCCTAAAGCAACATGCAGAAGGGGCTGGGGTTGCGGGGGCAGGCACAGACTTGAGTGAGTTTTCTCTCTAGATAAGGAACACAAACACAGAAGCCTATGGGGTCAGACAGGCAATGACAGCAAGTGAAGAGACTAGATGTCGGAGGACAATTGGAAGACACAGGGAGATTTTTAGGTGACAACTACCTATTCAGGGCCAGTTCATCACTGCCATATGGGAACACAGGTCCAGCATTGCCAGACTTTCTAATTCCTTGAGAGAAGCCAGAAATCCTGATTCGTAGGTGGATGGATTCTTTTGATTTTTAAACATTAGCTCAATTTTTTTCTCATTCTACATATTCTTTATTACTGAATTCTTTCACAAGAATAGGTTGCTGTGCAATTACAATTTAATGAAGACAAAAGACCTCAAACACTTCCAAAATGGTAACTTTTAATACAATTCTGATTTTCTGAAAATATTTCCTCCTTAAAATGAGAAAATAACCAGAAAAGGCAGTACAGACTTGTGATCCAGAATTCCAAGTGGAATGCCTTCTTTGATATTTTTCAGAAAAACAGCAAATGCCAAGGTCTTCTTATACTGTACGCTGCGTGTGTGATAGGAGATTTGATGGTTAGGTTTTGATGTCAACTCTTTAAAAACACTTTGCAGCCAAATAAAACACTACTTGGGGACCAGATATGACCCTGAATCTACCAGAAAGCTACTCTATCTGGAATGGAGGCAACACAAGGATAGGAAGAAGAGCCTGCTGCACAGTAAAGGCTCACTCAGTGCTTACGGCATGACTGAGGGTTTTCCCAGGCCAGAGGGTGGACTGTCTTGGGAGAGGCAGTGCTGGGGTTAAGAAGTGATGAGAAGAGATGACTGGGGACATGGAGGTTCCATAATCAAAGGAAGAACTAACTAGAGTGAACATGAGCCATAGTCACTGGAATGGAGAGAAAAGGGTGAAATGTAGTAAATAGGTTAAATAATTTTCAAAAAGCAGAACTTAGCAAAAGACCAGACATGCAGGACTAGGGCAATGATGAATCTTCCAGGGGAAGCCTGCAATGCACTTGTCCAGAGGGCTGAGGACTGGTCATGAAGGAGAGAAAGAAAACACATTTTTCTTTACTAGCTTCAAAGCCCTTCATCTGGTTCCCCCACACGACCTTATTTGCTTTCTCCTCACATCTCCCACAAAAGGGAGCAGAGGAGAATCAGGAGCCCAGAAACCCAACCAGGTTGAGAAAAACAGAACCTATAACTAATTAGGAGAAATTGTTAGAAAATTAACAGAGGAATGGGCAGAATAGGAGGTAAGTACTGGAAAAGGACAGAACCTATAGGAAAGTAGCAAAAATATTTTGGGTTATGCAAAGTTATGGCAAATTGGCCAAATGGTGGGGAACCAAAGACAGAAGGAAGTGAGGGAGACCCTTAAACAGTTCTCAAACCATGGATTTTCATAGCATGGGCATGTGTCATGTCCACTCCACAAATTTTCTTAAGACTGAGATATAAAGGATAAAAATATTGCTGAGCAAAAATATTCAGGACACAGAAAAAACAGCAGACTCAAGATTATTTCTCAGCCAAACAAGGTGAGCCTTTTCATGGTGGGACTTTTTTAGACTTCATTTTAAAAGAGGGCTTTTACAATTATCAAACTGGCTCCAAAGTCCTGTATAATCTCAATTTTCATTCTAAAAGATAAACCTTACAGGAGTTTGAGAAGAACAACTACAAGCACTCATGAACCAAAAAAATATTTTATTAGCTAATATTTACTAATTAGCTAAATAATTAGCAAATTAGTGATTGCTAAGAGTCAAGGTACCATACTAAGCCTTTTAAATGCACTGTCCCATGAATTTTTACAAGGATTCTATGAAAAAGCAGGTGACATAATTTCTCCTGTTTACCCATGTAGAATAAAAGCAAGACCTAGAAAAGTTAAGTCACCTGCCCAAGGTGACAAAGCTTTGAGTGACAGAGCCAGGGTCAGAACTGAGATGCTTCCACTCCAGCGCCCTTGCTCTAAGCAAGGGTTCAGCAAATGTGTTCTGTAAGAGGCCAAATACTGAATATTTCTGGCTTTCGGGGACATGTGATCTTGTCCCAATTACTCAACTCTGCTGATCCAGTGCATAGGTAGCTTCAGGCAATAGGTAAACAGGCATGCCTGTGTTCCAACAAAACTTTATGGACACTGAAATCTAAATTTCATATACTTTTCCACGTGTGATGAAACATTATTCTTTTGATTTTTTCCCCAAGGATTTTAAAATGTAAAAACCATTCTTAGCTGGTGCACCATAAGAAAACGGTTGGTGGGGTGGAGTTTTCCCATATGCCAGAGTTTGCTGACGCCTGGTTTAAGTCATTAGTCTCTGCCACACTCTGGCTCCAGTCATGCACTGGGGTTCCCGAGGATGCCCACACTTTTTTAGGATGAAGCCTATGAGCACATGCCTGGATGGGGCACATGACTCTGAAATTCAGTTGTGAGGAAACACCTAACAGAAATGTCTCTGGGTGACCCTTCGAAGGACTCTACATGACCCCAGAGGGTCACTTTCTGAAAACACCCCCTTCTTCCTTCCAGCACCCTCACTTGCTTTTGTCCATTGAAATAAACTCTGATTCAGGTCAATATGAAACCAGGGGTAGTTCTGGGTGGGAAAGGGAGTCCCCTCCTGCACAACATAGTTTTCTGCACACCTGGGCCCATCGTGCCCTTCTTACCTGCAGGGTTTGGCTGAAACGTTTTAACGGCGTGGCCTTCACGGGTGGGATGAGGTTCGCTAGTGATGTAACTCTCGAAAGGGGTTTGACCCGTTTATTGCTAGGCTCCTGCAGGGTTAAAAAAAAAAAAGAAAAGAAAAGAAAAAAAGAAAGAGAAAATGTCAATAGCAATTAGGAAAACAACATAACTCCACCACATAACCATTCCCCACTCCAGGAGCTTCTGGGTGCACATCAATCTGTGGAATGTAAACAACGTCCAGTCTCACTCCAGCTGTGCAGAGATCACGTGGCTGAGGAGCCAGGGAAGCAGAAATGGCACGGAGATGTCCACAGAGGCGGCCGAGTCTCTCAGCGAACAGCACATGGACAGGGATGTGCTCCTGATTCTCTGTTATGGGTTGAATTATGTCCCACCCCCCTGCCCCCTCCCCCAAAGACATATTCAAGTCCCAGCCCCTGGTCTTGTAAATGTGATGTTATTTGGAAATAAGGTCTTTGCAGATGTTATTAGTGAAGATGAGGCCAAACTGGATTAGGTGGCCCTAATCCAATATGACAGGTCTTTATAAGAAGAAATTAAGGCATGGATGGACAGACAGACACAAGGGAGATAACCAAGGCAGAGTCTGAAGCCCAAGGATTGCCGGCAGGGAACGAAAGATTTTCCCTACAGATTTCAGACTACTAGCCTCCAGAACTGTAAGACAAAATACATTTCTGTGTTTTAAGCCATCCAGTTGGTGGTACTTTGTTACAGCAGCCATAGGAAACTAAGACAACCCCAATCCCTGATATTTGTCAGCTTTTAATTCAGTAGCTTTCATAGAGTAGAAGCAATCTTTCCACCCCCTTCCTTTCCCTCTCCTCTCCCTTTAAAGCTGCCTCTGATTTCCCATCCAATAACCTTGTTGGATCAGTTGTCCTTTGGTGCTTCATTTACTTTTTATTTTTAAAATATTTTTACAAACCTTTTCCTTACCTTGCCTGAAGCCACTCTCTAAATTCCTTTTATACAATAGCTTTTCTAAAGCACAAAGAATATTTCTTTTTTTAGTTCACTAAAAATAAAAAAATATTTTTTTAAGAAAGAAGTTATATCACTGGGCTCTCAAGAGAACTCTTTGTATCTACATTGTATTTAAAACACACAGAGTGATATTTATAAATAACAACCAGATGGCAAAAGAAAACTTACAGAGGGAAAACCCTACCAAAGCATTATTTTCTATACTACATATAGCTCCAAATTTTTAAAACAACCTCTACATAAAACATTATCTGCAAACCTGAAAGTTACCCCACACTGGCGCTGATGCCACTCCAATGACTTTATGGACAACAGTTTATAAATAAAAAACATGAGATAACAGACAAAACATTTTTTACAAAGACAAAGAAAACAGTTACCCTTGTCTTCCTAAGCGCCATCTGACCTGGACAGCACATGAAAATATCAAATTTTGGTGGAAAAAGCCAAACTTGCCAATTGTTGTGACAAATCTCAACCATTTCTAGAGGGAGCTTTGTGGTGCTCATCTTTCCTTTTCAGCCATTGCTTCCAAAGTTTCAGGGGCTAACCCAGAACTTCAGAATCTCCAGGAAATCCCTGCAAAATGTTCTGAGCATAGTAGGTGCTTGGAAAAATCTTTCTTGAATTTGGAATCCTGCCGAGAAGCTCTTATGTCATTTTACAACTTTGGTAGCCTCAGAAAATCACAAGCCTTCTTTGAAAGAAATCGTACCCAACTTTCTGGCATTTAAATAGAAAAATAAAAAGACTGAAGTAAAAAAAAAGTTCAAGACAATTCCACAGCATGGCCAGGGATGGCTTCACAATTTCTTGAAGCAGTCAAATACTGTTCCGAGACAGAGACTGAATTTGGGCTGCTGAGTACCTCTCCGGCTTTTTGGCCCGCTGAGCTGAGCAGAAAGCAGAAAACTCTCAGAACACTGGGAAGGCTCAGTTCCAAAATGCAAAGGATGAATCTTCCAATGTGAGTGACATCACATTACAATTATTTAAAGTGCTGAAAAGAAAGGTCTGGCAGTCCTCTGCTTTCAGGAGACAATGCCCTTCAGGATGTCCCTGTCTAGAGCCTGGCTCCTGAGCATCTGTGCCCAAAGGAGGATAAAATAAAAAACCGTACGTCAGTGCAGCACCACCAGCATACTGAATACATACACACATACACACACACACACACACACACACACACACACACACACACACACACACACACACACACACACACAGCCTCTTAAGCATACCCTGAAATGTCTCTGGGCTGGAAATGCCAGCGTTGTGATATCACTACCCTTGTTGGCACAAACTGCAATGCAGCAAGTGAGGAGACAGAGGGGATTTCCTGGGGGAGCA
This sequence comes from Myrmecophaga tridactyla, assembly GCA_004026745.1. NCBI lineage: Eukaryota > Metazoa > Chordata > Mammalia > Pilosa > Myrmecophagidae > Myrmecophaga > Myrmecophaga tridactyla. Next base: position 7,283 of record PVIY010048767.1, read on the forward strand.
GGACTGAGTCTCAAATAATCCTGCATGTACCTCTTGAGCCTGGAGACTCCAGAGTCTCTGTTTTTTAAGGCTAGAGTTTGGAGTCACAGGCTCTGTGTCAGATTGGGAAGGTTGAAAGACAAATACAGATTGGCTTCTCTTATTTTAAAAAGAAGCAGGGAGCACTGCACAATTGGGAGGATGGGAAAGATTCAGCTCTGCTCCACTTGCTGTGTCATCTTTTCTAAGATTCTGCTGACTGTGCTGCCCATTGCACATAACCCAGGGCAACTGGCGTTGTCTGCAAAGACACGAGATGTACATACAATACAAATGCCAGCCCTTCTGCAGATTAAGTGGAGTGCTTCTACATGAAATTGTGATTAAAACTGTTTTCTTGAGACACTGCCCATCTGGAAGTAAACATCAGGCAGCTCTGGCAATCTGACATTCCCAAGCAACGGACAACTGAACCAGAAACTGCTGCTCTATGATTTAGTGCTGTGATTCAGCAATACAGAAAGGCAAAATTTCAAGATCAGAACACTCACAGGTTATTGGATTTTTATGCCTGACCCACGTGAAATGAGTATGATTTATGGTATTCTCCTTAAGAGCATCTGTGAGAATAGGAGAGTAAACAAATTCTTGGCCTAATTTGACTTTTCTTTACCATTTATTCACTATATCTCCATCTACATTTTACTGCTGTCTAAAGGGAACCCTCAGGGAAAATGTTCTCAGACTGTAGTTAAATAGCTCTACTGAGAACTAGCAAATGCAATACCAGGGATGCTTTCAGGCTTTACGGAAAGATGAAAGAATGAAGCCTGCAGAGAGTCTTCTTAGTTTAACAACTCAGCTGCCAGACAATGTGGGGAAAGTCAATGCTAAACCCAGGAGCAAGGTGTCCTGTTTCAAGTGCAGATACCACCTCCCTACCCCCACCCCCCCACCAATCATGTGACTTTAAGAGAGGACAGGAGAATATTTCACTAAAGAGGTCAAAAAAAAAAAAGAAAAAAAAGAAGAAGACATTGAGCATTCTGTGAATAAAATGTTTCATCTTTTCCAGGCCTTATAGCATTTTTTTCTTGTCTTATTGCACTGGCTAGAACCACCTGCACAGTATTGATTATAAGCTGTGAGAGTGGATACATTTTTTTAAATTCCTGATTATAAAGTGATTATTATTAATAGTCCATCATTAAGTATTATATTTGAGAGCACAGAAGAGCCACCCTTTATCAAGGAAGGAAAGTTCCTTTCTATACCAAGTTTGTCATGAAATTTTTTTAAACATTTTTTATTGTGAAAAATAACATTAAAAAAGTAAAAAATAATTTTAAAAACAGGAGCAATAATCTTCATGTACATTTTAACAACTAGTTACAGAACAGATTTCAAAGTTGGTATGGGTTACCATTCTACAACTTGAAGTTTTACTGCAGCTGCTCCAAAACACCAGAGGCCAAAAGAAACATCAATGTACTGATTCAGTAGTCATACTTATCTTCTCTATTACAACCCCTCCTTCTCCTTTAATCATAGTCCCAAGCTACAGGGATCTTTGGGATATGCTCAGTCTAACTTTTTCATGTTGAAAAGTAGTATTGACAAAATAGGATAGTAGGATACAATTAGTTTATATTCTTGGAGAGGCTGGCTCCTCTGGGTTTCAGAATTTATCTGTCTTAGGAACTCTCTGAAGGTTATTAGTTTCAGGAAAGTAAACTTAGTGCATGAACTTTTGTAGAACCTCATGAGCCGTAGGTATTCTTTAGGGTTAACAGGAATGATGCTATTTACAGTTTGGGAAACCACCTCTGTCAGCAATTACTAGTTGGAGCTTGCATAAGAATAGCCTCCCAATAGCCTTTTGACTCTATGTGAACTCTCTTAGCCACTGATACCTTTTTTTTTTTTTTCACTGATACCTTTTTGAGATACATTTCTTTTCCCTGTTTTGGTCTGGAAGGCATTGTCAATCCCATGGTGCCAGAGCCAGGCTCATCCCGGGAATTATGTCCCATGCTCTCAAGGAAACTTTCACCCCTGGTTGTCCTGTCCCATGTAGGGTAAAGAATAATGATTTTCTACATTATTAGCCTCTGAGTTTACCTTTACCAGAGTCATAATAGTGAGATCACACAGTGTCTATTCTTCTGTATCTGGCTTATTTCACATAGCATTACGTCGTCAAAGTTCATCCATGTTGTCAAATGCTTTGGGACCTCATTTCTTCTTACTGCTACATAATAGTCCATTGTATGTCTATACCACATTTTGTTTATCCACTCATCTGTTGATGGGCACTTGGTTTGTTTCCATCCTTGGCAATTGTAAATAATGCTGCTATGAATATCAGTGTGCAAATGTCTGTTGGTGTCACTACTTTCAGCTCTTTTGGATATATACCGAGCAGTAGTATTGCTGGGTCGTAGGGCAACTCGATACTCAGTGTTCTGAGGCACTGCCAAACTGTCTTCCACAATGGCTGTACCATTATACATTCCAATCAGCAGCGAATGAATGTTGCAATTTTTCCACAACCTCTCCAACATTTGTAGTTTTCTGTTTGTTAAATAGCAGCCATTCTTATAGGTATGAGGTGATAGCTCATTCTATCCTAATTTGCATCTCCCTTATAGTTAATGAAGATGAGAATCTCTTCATATGCTTTTTTAACCGTTTGCATTTGCTCTTCAGAGAAATGTCTATTTATAACCTTTACCCATTTTATAATTTATAATTGGGGTGTTTGTTCTTTTGTTGTTGAGTTGTATAATTTCTTTATGTATACAGGATATCAAACTTTAACCGACATGTGGTTTCCAAATATTTTCTCCCATTGAGTTGGTTGCCTCTTCATCTTTTTGACAAAGTTCTTTAAGGCACAGAAGCTTTTGATTTTGAGGGGTTCCCATTTATCTATTTTGTCTTTTGTTTTTGTGTTTTGGGTGTAAAGTTTAAGAAGCTACCTCCTACTACTAGATCTTGAAGATGGTTCCCTATATTTTCTTCTAGGAGTTTTATGGTACTGCATGTTATTCTTAGGTCTTCGATCCATTTTTAAATAGTTTTTGCATAGGGTGTTAGATAAGGGTGCTCTTAAATTCTTCTGGCTATTGATATCCAGTTCTTCCATGCCCATTTATTGAAAAGACTACTCTGTTCTAGCTCAGCAGATTTGGGGGCCTTGAAGATCAATTGACCATAGATTTGGTGGTGCATCTCTGCACTTTTGATTTGGTTCTGCTGAACAATACTTCTGTCTTTGTGCCAATACCGTGCAGTTTTGACACTGTGGCTTTATAATAAGTTTTAAAGTCAGGAAGTGTTAGTCCTTCCATTTCACTTTCTTTTTTAGGATATCTTTAGCCATTCAAGATCTCTTTCCCTTTTAAATAAATTCGCTAACAAGATTTTCCAAGTCTTCAAAGTAGGTTGTTGGAATTTTTATTGGTATTGCATTACATCCATAGATCAATTTGGGTAGAACTGACATCTTGATGACATTTAACCTTCCTATCCATGAGCATGGGATGTCTTTCCATCTATTTAGATCTTTTAGCAGTGTTTTGTAGTTTTCCGCATACAGGTCCCTAACATCTCTGGTTAAGCTTATTCCTAAATATTTGATTCTTTTAGTTGCTATTCTGAATAGAATTCTTTCCTTAATTGTCTCCTCAGCAAAGTCATTACTTGGGTATAGAAACATTACAATGCTTGTACATTAATCTTGTATCTGTCACCTTGCTGAATTTGTTTATTAGCTCAAGTAGCTTTGTTGTAGATCTCTCAAGTATTTTCCAACTACAGGAGCACAGTATTTGCAAATAATGAAAGTTTTACTTCTTCCTTTCCTATTTGGATGCCTTTTAATCCTTTCTCCTGGGTTTGCCATGAGTTTTTTTTTATCATGAATGAGTATTGACTTTTTCCAAATGTTTTCTCTTCATCAATTTAGAGGACAAGGATGAGCATGGGAGCTGTGGGATATATCTGACTTACTTTTTACATGAGTAAACCCTGTCCCACTCCATTTTATTCTCTCAACTTTCTAAACAAATCAGCCTGAACATAAAACAAACTTTCCACAACCATTAGTATGCACAAATAAAGGACATATAAAATGATATGATGCCTGAGATCTGTTTCAAAGTACTCCGGAGTTGGGGGGAGGGCAGTGTGGAGGAAATGGGACTGACCACAAGTTGACGATTGCCAAGGCTGGCTGACTCAGTGTGCACTGCTGCTGCCTATGGTACAAAGTCAAATTCTCCACAGTAAAAAGGTTTATTTTTAGTGGACATACAACTGTTCTGTAGACATATTTGCGTGCTGAACAGGAAGAGAGAGTTGCCATCTGAGATTTTTGTCTCTGCTCCTAGCAAGGGCCTAGTGAGAAAGGATACTAAGGAGACAGACATCATCATCCAGAATCAAATGTGATTAGAAGCCTGGTGAAATGAAAAAAGAAAATTCCTTCTACTGAATTTCAATAAATTTCCACTAATATAGACTAGGATATGGAAAGGCCCATGTGGCCAACAAAGTAAAAGCTGGGAAAGCTACTTCACAGCATTTAAATTTAAAGATGAGCAAACCATGCAGAAGCACCAGCCTGCTACCAGTCTCCCTGAAGTCTGTTTTATTCCACTGACTTCTTTTAAGTTCAATCTTAAGAAACCTGTCTACAGATTCCCAGTCTTTGAATGCCAAAAGAAAAACAATCCGGTGAAGGTAACTCTGATTCACCTCAGAAACACAGAGAACGTGGAGGTCAAGCAGGATCAAACTGCCATAGACAGAACACTGTTCCTACTGGGTTTAATTTGTGAGCATGCTTTGCGTTCCCCAAACTGCCTCCCAAATTTATGCTTTTCTCTGTATTCCTACAGTAGCATAATATTCTACTAAGAAGGCTAGAACTGTCCCTCCCCCCATTCTTGCCAAACCCTACCTTTCTCCAGGCAACTAAACATAAAGCTCACTGCTCTCCAGACTGCCTCTACTTTGCCAAGGGTCAAATGGTACCCACCATCTTAGTTTATACCCAAGATTTTCACCCTTGAAAACTTTTAGGCCAAAACAGATATTCTTGTGTTCTTACTTCCTTTGGCATCTCTTATTGCCAAGGCCTTCCCACCTTTCAGAATCTCTCATTCATCCACTGGCTAGTTCTTTTACTCATCTCTGCCCTATCTCAAAGCCATCAGCTGTGCTTCAAAGGACTCCACTCTTCCCTTTGGGAGGACCTGAGAGCTTGCCTTGTCCTTCAAGGAATTCTTGCAGATTCTTCCTCCTATGTTAATGTTTTTCCTAGCTAAATGGTTGAAAATGAGCTACATTTTTTGATAGATTGGTCTGTCTGTCCATCTGTCTATCCGTCCATCCATCTATCCATATAATCTATCTGTTTATTTTAGTCTAGCAACCTTGTATTTACCAGCTGGTGATCTAGGCAAGTTACCTAGGAAATAACCTTCTTATAATGCAGTGATGAAAAGAGCTATCATCTATTGAGAACTTGTAATCTATATCAGACACTGCACCAAGAGCTTTACATGCATTTCCTATGGTATCTTCAGAATATCCTATGTAACAGCTAATATCATTATCCCCATTTTATAGATGAGTAAGCTGAAGTTCAATAAGCGTAAGTAACTTGTACGAGGTAATATACCACAGGCGGCAGAAGTGAAATGTGGACCATATACTAGACTATGCACTTCTGTTACTCTATTCTGCCCAACAGATGATGACGAGCACATAGGACAGTGCTTTGTGAATAGCAAGCTCACAATTAACAGAGCCTAGAATAGTACTCACAAGTTGGAATATGTTTACAAAATATTATGTCTCTTCCCTCCTCTTAGCCTTTAAAGAACAGTGAACTTATATAATCATTCAATGTGTACGTTCTCTTTTTTAAAATGTTCTTACTTTGAAATAATTTTAGATTTACAAAAATCATAAAAATAGTACAGAGGGTTCCCAAACACCCTTCACCCACTTCCCCTAATTGTTAGCAGCTTACATAACTATGGTACATTTATCTAAACTAAGGAATGAATTGACACAATGCTATTAACTGAACCAGCAAAGATGTTATTGGGATTTTACCAGCTTTCTTCTCTAGGATCCAATCCAGGATCCCACAATACATTTAACTTTAGTATCTTCATAGTCTCCTCCAATCTGTGACAGTTCCTTAACCTTTGTCTTTCATGACCTTGAGATTTTTAAAGAGTAAGGGTCAGTTATTTAGAAGAATGTCTCTTAATTGGATTTTGTCTGATGTTTTCTCACAATTAGATTCAGGTTATGCACTTTTTGCAAGAATACAACTGAAGTGATAGATCCTTCTCATCACAATATATTATGGGGTACCCATTGCTGGAGATGTTAACCTTCATCACTTAAAGTCGTGCCTGCTGGGTTTCTTCACTGTAAAGTTACTACTTTTCCCTTTGTAACTAATACATATATTGGAGGAGATACTTTGTGTACTTTTTAATCTAACTCAGGTGTTTTCCAGCATCTGAAAAATGGACGTCACAGAAGTGTCCAGGTGTTACCACCTTGGAGGAATGTCTCCCGGCTGACTACAGAGAACCAGAAGCCTGATCCAGGCAGAGAACCCAAGAGAACAAGCATTGGCTGCAGTGGGCAAGGAAACAGAACAGGTGAGGTGGTTGGCAGGCAAGTCTGGTGAACAATACAGGCACATTGGACACAGGCAGCAACACGGACGTCTTTGCAGAGCTGTTTGAGTACAGAAAGGAGTGTGACTGTAGGAATTGGAAGGGGGACTTCCTTGGAACTTACAAGTGACTTTTCATCTTAATTTTTGGGAATAGAAAAAGGGAACCATTAATCATGGTTTCTAACTCTAACTTTCCATTATTATTATTTTTTTTTATGCATTCTTTTCCCTGGAACAGAGTTCACTGACCTGGTGTCATCTATTAATAAAAGTTGAAGAGCAAATAATGATGTGCAAATTACAACAGACACCTGGCTTCACTGATTAGAACGTGTTTCAGAATTATTGGTTTCTAAGCCAAAAGGTGACCAAAAAGTCTTCAAACTGACAACTAAATTTCCCTCTTGAGATTCTTATCAACAATTTCAATAAAGGACTACAGATTTTGTAGAATTTGACAAACAACCAGGAACAGTTCCCTGAGGGATCACTGATAACTTTGGCCATGCTCTCCTATTTATCTGCTCCAGCTGCGAGTCTGGTTACCTTGTTCCATGAATCCAAGAAAGAGCTGATTTCCTTTTAGATGAAAAAATGGGCCACACTCCTCTACATCAGATGCTACTAGGAGAACATTCCAATTTCCTTCTATAAAAAATAAATGCCTTTTTAAAAAAAACTAATGGTGAACAAGAAGAGCCTGGATAAATACAACCCACAGAACACCCTGAGTGACTGCTGGGTAGAGGCTCCAACAATTTCTCCAGCCTCTCCTCATGGAAATGCTAAAGAGCAGATGATGGAGGAGTCACAAGATGGTGTGGGCAAATACACAAATTAAGCCATCAACTCTTGGGGCTGTGAAACTGAACACATTAAGATTAGAGAGACCAAATCCATTCCATATATATATTATTGTTCAGCCTTAGCGAGAGTCAACACCAAAAGCCAAGTCAGCACCTACAGCATCTGGGCCGAAGTCTGCCCGCGAGGTGGTTGCTTTTAGGAGAGCCTTGGTTAAAGGGGACACATCAGGGAGACATTTGGCTGAGCTCAGACAATGCTGACATGAGCCTCTGAAAGCACATTCAGGGTCCCTGCTCCAAGCACAGCTTACCATAAAACACAAATTAAAAATGTGAAAAGAAATCACACTTTATGACAATTTCTATGGTCCTCATGGCCTCGTTTTCTCCCAGGCCTCCCCTGCTTTCTTCGAGTCCAAAACACATGCTGGCAAAATACTGTAGCTCTCTAGTGTTTATATAGGCTGGATGGCAAACTGAAGGAAAGGTGGGGGTGTTGGTTGAGCGAGATGGATTTCATCCAACATACCCAGGAGAAGCAATTAATTTTACTATGAACTCTGAGAGGGCTAATGTTCACACGCTATTTTGTTTCAGAGGGAGGGCTTCAAATAATGACATTATCTTTATTCTTTATTCTTCTCATTATGATTGAAGGTATGTTTTTGACCCCACATTGGAAAAGTCACCTGTGCTATGTGTCTGCCATGGGAAAATTCATTTTAGCTGAATGAAGCTTTACAGGTTGAAAAAACGAGTCCTGGGGGAAAAAAAATTCAGTAAAATATGGGACTCTGTGAGAGCTGAAGCAGGCTGCAGCCCAATTTATGAATATAATCTCTTAGCAGTGCCAGTAAAATAAAATAGAACCACTGTTTCAGACACTACATTTTTGGCTAAGGTTTCACTCCTCAATTAGTTTCAAAGTTATTCGTTTTCGTCAACATTATAAGGGTAAGTCAACATTTGTGCTGGCAGCAAGCCCAAATTTGTTATTTTATTAGTCTGCTACTGGTTAAATTGGCCCAAGATTAAACATATCTAATAAATAGCCCTAAAATATTGGAGTTTAGTAGAAAACCGCATTCAAGTTCTCTTACACAGGATGTTAGTATTACTTAACCTTGGGCAGAAGGAGAAACACTCACCCACACCCCGGATAAGCACCTTTCAGCAAATGCCAACTTGAAACTCATTTTGGTCATGCCCAGACATGGCACTATAGACCTTCAGGGAAAGAAGACGCTAAACACTTAGTTCTCTCTGCGGTCCTTGGCTCCACATTTGCCTTCTGAACTTCAAGCAAAGCTCTAACTCTGTTAAATGCAAAAAGGGCCAGTTGCTCAGTGCTGAAACAATTCAAGAGTTTGACCTACTAGAATATAAGGGCTGCTAGCAAAGCCATGAGTCTGTGGTCTTACAGGAAGGCTAGTCTTTGGGCCCAAGAGATATTTTCTCCTGATTAGATTTAGATTATGCATTTGTGGCAAGAATGCCACAGAAATAACATGCTTTCCATGTGACACCCTTGCCCAGCTCTGGAGAACCGGGCCTCAGTTGGACGTCCTTATCTGGATGATGCCAACCAGGCATCCAGAGTGGGTAGTAATGGCCTGGTAATACCAGAGAAAGGTCTCTGGGATTTGCAGTTTTGCAGTCACTTCCTACTGACTTCTTAGAAACCTTCGCATAGAAAAAAAATTCTGTATTTATTTACCTATGTAAAAGGGATTCCTTTGTTCTCCCTTGGGCTGGGCTGGAAGGGAAGAGAAAGAAGGATGTTACAGGGGATTCCATTCCTGTTTCAGCATTCTAGAAGCTGGTATGTACAGACCTCAAAGTTACCGTAAGGATGTTTGCTGACGCTTCCCCCAGAGCTTAGGAACAAGCTCAAAACCTCTGCAGCAAGTGACAAAGTTCTTATCACTGTGGTTCAAAGAATGTGTTGATTCTTTGCAAAGGATAAAACATGAGCCAGCCCTTGTGGCCACAGTGCAACAACCTATTATGACCTTGGGCTTACTTCCTCCTGCTGTGAAGTAGGCATGACTCTCCTACCCCTTTCCTGGGACTGTTGGAGGATCACATGAGATCAAGTATGGCATGTGGTTGGCACACACCTGGCACAGTAAATACTAGATTATTGCCCTTACTTCTGATATCTAATGAGAGGTGCAATCTCTCCCCTAGCCCGCTCCCCTGCCCTCCTCTACTCCCTGCAGTACTGAATTTCCTCCAGGCCTCCCTGGGACAAAACCGGAGCCCCATGCCAACTGTCACAACCCCACCACTGACCCACTCCAGCCATTGAGGCCTGTGGTTGCCACTAGACCAGGTGTTTTTTTTTTTT
>PVIY010048768.1:0-17115 GCA_004026745.1 Myrmecophaga tridactyla
GGCTAGAAGGAATAAATATTTTTTTATCATCACAATTCACCTTTTTTGTGTGTGTATGTGAAAAATAACATATATACAAAAAAGAAATAAATTTCAAAGCATAACAGTTCTCCTATTTTAGATTTTTACTTCTAGCTGCCCTAAAATACTGGAGACTAAAAGAAATATCAATATAATGATTCAGCAATCATACTTGTTTGTTAAAACATACCTTCTCGGTATAACTCCACCATCATCTTTGCTCTTTCTCCCACTCTTTAGAGGTATTTGAACTATGCCCATTCTAACTTTTTCATATTGGAAGGGGCTGTCAGTATGGGATGGGGGGTGGAACTAGCTAAACATTCTGGTGAGGCTGGCCTGTCTAGATTCCAGGACCTATGTAGTCCAGGGACCCATTTAGATATTGTAGGTTTCTGGAAAGTTACCCTAGTGCATGGAACCTTTGTAGAACCTATGTATTGCCCTAAGTGTTCTTTAGGATTGGCAGGAATGGTTTTGGCAAGGTGTAGTAGGTAGCAATGTCTAACTGAAGCTTGCATAAGAGTGACCTCCAGAGTAGCCTCTCAACTCCATTTGAACTCTCTCAGGCACTGATACTTTGTTACACTTCTTTTCCCCCTTTTGGTCAGGATGGCATTGTTGATACCACAGTGCCAGGGCCAGGTTCATCCCTGGGATTCATCTCCCATTCCGCCAAGGAGACTTTCACCCCTGGATGTCATGTCCCACGTAGGTGGGAGAGCAGTAATTTCACTTGCAGAGTTGGGCTTAGAGAGAGTGAGGCAACATCTGAGAAGAGAGGTCCTCAAGAAGTAACTCTTATGCATACCTATAGGTCCAAATACTTTTTTATACTGACTTTTGGTTTTGGTTTTTGCATTGTTTTTAAAAATCTGTGGTCATTTTTCAGTCTTAAGCCCCATAATCCATACATGTGGACAGTTTTGGAATGGCAGTACACCTTAACTTTCTGTATGTTTTCTTCTTAGAAGGATGCCACGGTGATGTCTCTAAAAAGAGTGTTGGTCACCCAGTTGAGTCAGCTTCATCTCCCAGAGAATCTGATCCTTCACATCCTTGCTCAGCAGACATGGGGGAGGTATCTAGAAACGACAGTCTCTGGTTACCAGACACCAGTGGTAGCAGCTTCTTAAGCAGCCAGTCCTTTGAGGCTGAGGACATGTGCGATGTGACGATCAGTGACTTGTATGCAGGTATGCTGCACTCAATGAGCCGCCTGTTGAGCACGAAGCCATCATGCACAATCTCCACCAAAACGTTCATCAACAAGAACTGGAATTCTAGGTGGAGGCACAAATGGAAGAGCAGAATGAACAGGACATATTGCAGAGCAGGCAGACATTCTCAAAAGAGCTCCAAGAAGAGGGCTTTACCCTGTTCTGAGCCTGTGAAAGAGGTGGAAGTGTTGAGAGACGCCAAGAACCTACTAAATGCTTCTTGCACTCAGACAGGCTCGAAATTAGAAAAAGCAGTTCTTGAAGTAAACAAACCACAGATCCATAAATCAGATCCAAGTTGGAAGGAGCTTAGAGTTACACCCCATAAATCTTCATCGACTTACTTCGACTTTAGCACAGTGTATCATGATGATCAGGAAAATAGATTAATGACGTTGAAATGGTTGATTTCTCCAGTGAAAACAGTTTCCAAACCAAGAATACAGCAGGGCGACAGAGGGAATCGTTATAGGGAAATTGAAGTAAAATTTGGTAAACTTCATCAGGAATATTGCCCAATTCCTGGAAAACAACCTCTGCTGACCTACCTCCCTGGCTCCTTGGCTGTGGACGTGTACAGAGGTGGCTCTAGGGGCTCAGAAACCCACAGGTTGAGTATGACTTCCCCAAAAAGGATAAATGAGTCTTTAAGAAACTTGGAGAAAAGGTCTCTTGGAGGGGATAGGTGCCTGCCACAGAGCAGCTCTCATTTTACCCCTTCCAAGACCAGTGCAGCTCAGAGCACCAGCCACTTTGAAGTGACGCCTGACAGTCTTTTTCAAGGAGGCAATCCTGGAATAGTCAGAGAGTTGCTATCACCCAGCAAAATTATTTCAAAGGCAGAGATACAACCTCTAGCCAGTGGAAGGAACTACAACCAAATTAAAGAAAAATTTGACATGCTTCATCAAAAATATTGTCATAAATCACCTCAGCAGCCTAAGAGGCCTTTATATATTGGACAGTCTCCAAATAAAGCAAGTGCAGAAGTTCAGTATAAAAAAGGCGACTTAGGAAAATTCAATCTAGAGCCTTGCCTCCAGGGCTCTCAAAAGTTATCACCCCATTGGAGCATAAGAAGTCCATTGGGCCCAACTCCAGTTAAAGTTCTCCCATCAGTACGGATTGCTCCAGCTGGCAGCAGGGACCGCCAGTCACCTGTAAAAAGACGCAGGTTGTCAGACCCTCAGGTGTGCAGACGGTGGACCGATTCCTGGAACCCCTCCAGTGCAGTGGGTAGAGCCTCCCCAAGACCAAGGGAGGAGGTGGACTGTGCTTTACAGCCAGGCTTGGAAGAGAAAAAGGTGCGTTTCTCCTACTTGAATGCAGATATTTTATTTGAGTGGCTGCTGTGTGAGTGAAAGTTTTCTGTCAGCCAACTACATGTCACTTATACGTCTAAAGAATCCCAACAGGATTCTTATGTGTTTATTTTCCAAGCTTCCAAATTTATTTTCTTCCTCTAAAAGCATTTTTTTTTAATTTTTAATTTTTTAAAAAAATATAACAAACATTCTTAACAAATGATCATGCTATTCTACATAATCAGTAATTCACGATATCATCACATAGTTGCATATTCATCATCATGATCATTTCGTAGAACATTTGCATCAATTCAGAAAAAGAAATAAAAAGACAACAGAATAAAACTCATACATACCATACCGCTTACCCTTCCCTTTCATTGATCATTAGCATTTCAATCTACTAAGTTTATTTTAACATTTGTTCCCCCTATTATTTGTTTTTATGTCATATGTTTTACTCATCTGTTGATATGGTAGATAAAAGGAGCATCAGACACAAGGTTTTCACAATCACAGTCACATTGTGAAAGCTGTATCATACAATCAATCATCTTCAAGAAACATGGCTACTGGAACACAGCTCTACATTTTCAGGCAGTTCCCTCCAGCCTCTCCATTACATCTTGGATAGCAAGGTGATATCTATTTAATGCATAAGAATAACCTCCAGGAAAACCTCTCGACTCTGTTTGGAATTTCTCAGCCACTGACACTTTATTTTGTCTCATTTCACTCTTCCCCCTTTTGGTGGAGAAGGTTTTCTCAATCCCTTGATGCTGAGTCCCAGCTCATTCTAGGATTTCTATCCCACTTTGCCAGGCAGGTCCACATCCCTGGGAGTCATGTCCCACGTAGACAGGGGGAGGGTGGTAAGTTTGCTTGTTGTGTTGGCTGGAGAGAGAGGTCACATCTGAGCAACAAAAGAGATTCTCTTGGGGGTGACTCTTAGGCCTAATTTTAAGTAGGTTTGACCTGTCCTTTGTGGGATCAAGCTTCACATGAACCAACCCCAAGACTGGGGAGTCAGCCTGTTGCCTTGGTTGTCCCCACTGCTTGTGAGAATATCCAGAATTCTCCACTTGGGGAAGTTGAATTTTCCCCCTTTCTCACCATACTCCCAAGGGGACCTTGCAAATACTTTTTTACTCACTGTTCAAATCACTCTGGGATTTATTGGGGCATCACTCTGGACAAACCTGCAAAATCGTACGCCCTACTCAAGGTTCCATGTACTTACAGTGTTCAACTAAGCTGTTCACATAAGTTATATTAGGAACTACACTAGTCAAAATATAAATTTTTTACCAAATAGACATGTTTTGCTTTAGTCTCACACATAAGTTAAAATTTTAAAATATTAATTACCATCTGTTTCAACACCCTACAGTAATGACATTCCTTTGTTCTTCCTCATGCAAAAACATAAAATCAGCATTTTTATAAGTAACATTTTTATGTTTAAAATGCATTGTGATGGATTTGAAAATGTTCTCTTTCACAGAAAAGTTAACGACCCATTTGCAGCTGAGATGCATTTAAGGAATGTACTTAGCACACTCCATCCATCTTTGTAGAAGTGGGTTATTTCCAACCTTTTCATCTTACATTTGGAAAATAGCTCTTGTTAGGTAGTAAAAGGAATCTGAAAGTAATGACTTTTACTCCTGGACTCATTCTAGTAGGGACAGCAGAGCTGGCTGCCCTATCCAAGGAGCTGCAACTATAGTATCTCATGTGGGAAAGAAGCCTTAGGTGCTTCTTGTGCTCCCCTGATAATCTTGAATGTTCTCGAGACTAAAGTCTCTTAAACTAAGGTTTTATCTGTGTGTGCTAATTTATTTCTCCAGAGACAAGATGGAGAGGTGGATGAGATAAATAAATGTGTTACATTTTGGCATAGGTGCCAGATGTTCCAACATACCATTTTTGTGTAATCCGAGTCAGTATGTTATCCATTGGCTGATAAAATTTGTGAGTTGGACCTTTGGCCAATTTGTTTTGAATCTTATATGTTGTAGTTTGGCCATGTGAGGCCTATTCTCTTCTTATGCCAACCAGATGGGTGGCCTTTCAGATGTCATTTAGACATAAACATCCCATTTCCTTTTTGTACCACCATCACTTGTTTGCCTCTGACCCTTTTTCTCAGAGGAAGGTGTATTTCTTTTCCCCTCCACTCAGTACCCATACCTTAACCATCCTTCACTGCCAAAGCTTTCCCTTCCCCATGCTTTACCCTCTACCTCCTCAGCTTTCAGGCGAATGTGGAAAACACTTCAAAACCCTGACAGTGCCTTGGCTAGAAATGGGACTAGGTGCCCTGAAAGCCAGGAGAGCACTGTGCCGGCCAGCACTGGACCTTGCTTCCATTCCCTTCCTGCGGCTTCTGCCTTCTCAGCGGGCCACCTGGCTGTGCACCGTTGAACTACAGCCTGTGCCACCAGGCCAATCCCTGTGTCTTTAACCACAGGCAGCCTTTCTCACTGCCACCCTCCCCCCTTCTGTTCCCTTTTGGCATCTCTGGGCCGGATCAAGATTCTGCCTCTCAAAACAGCTCTCCCTTTTCTTTGCCAAGTGGATTTTCACTGGCATTTCCTATGTGCACTTACCAGTTACTTACTCCATGTCACTAAACTTTCTCACCTAGCTCTTCAGCCCCTCCCACCTTGAGCCATCACTTCCCTGCAGGTGAGCCGCGTTCTCGCCAGGGCACACAAGCAGAACGCTCTCAGTTTTTCTGTCAATAACACCCCCAGGATTCATTTGGTTCAGGCTCCTTGACTCAGTTCTGGAAACTCTCCTGTTTGTGTGCTGTTTTGTTTTCTTTGCTTTTTAAATGGTTCTGTGTGTGAAATCCTGTCAGCTAACTGGAAGCACATTCACTAAACTTGGTAGTCTTTCCAGGCAAGGGCAGAGGTGAGTGTGCTGGTCACAGGAAGGGTTTTCCCTCGAGGGCCCCGCCTGGCCCAGGGCCTCAGGGGACACTGAAAGTGCGGCTCCTGGAGGTGGAGCAGAACAGGCGGGTCGGGACTGAGGGCTCTCCAGGATGCAGGCAGCTCCCCTACCCAGGGGGACCATTCTGTGGGCGGGGTCCTCTGCCTGCTGGACTCGGAACCCCGTGCCCACAAGCTTTCACCCTGCAGGCACGACTGGCCAGGCAGCGCTTCAGCTGTACTTTAGTCAGCCTCAGGAGACTGACACACAGCTCATAGAGATGGCTTTGAGGGCGGGGCGGGCCATTCTGTTTCTCCTGACAGGTCACATCTTATGAGAGCCATGTTTCTCGGTGAAAAGGGCATCTCACCGAAGAGAAAAGCCTTCTCCTGACTCCTGAGACACTTGAACCCCTTGGTTCTGCTGTCCCTGCTGGTCCAAACCTAAACGTCTTTCCTCAAGTAGCCTCTCCCAGCCTGTTCCTTCTACCGCCGCCAGTCCCACGGATGCTATTTTGTGGCGCCTCCCACCTGGTTCCCCTTTATTTGCTCACCCTTGTCCGGCCTCTTGACTCCTGCAGCTTTGGCCCTTTGGCCCTGGAGCGCAGCCCAGAGCCCGCCCCAGCCTCCCTCGGCCTTGTCGCTGCTATCCCCACCCTCTTCAGATGGGTGAAGCCTCCTGATGCCGCCTTCCTGTCACTTTTTACCTGCGCAGCCTACAGGGCTTTCTCCCTCTCTTGGCTCGGACACATGGAGGGGACCTCAGTGTTAGTGACCGACCCTCAGATGCAGCAGTCGCGTGTCCCGAGCAGTGTCACAGCGCCTGGGAGGGCAGGACTGGAGAACCCAGCTCCTGCAGAGCTTCCTGACAAGTCCTGTGGCCACCACGGGGGGCCTTTCATGACTTTTTCTCAAACCATGATATAAATCCTAACTGTGTTGTGTATTTTTGTTCTTTCCCAACACAAATTGTAAGTTTCTTGAGGAAAGGGACGAAATCTTGAATGAGCCCAGGTTATATGGGAACTTGAATGGCTATCACCGGGGGCTTCTGTGTGCCAGGCCACAGGTTCAGCCTTTGCATCCTGCCCTTAACCCCTCGCAGACCGTTTGATTAAATGGGCTCTGTCCAGCAGGAAGGTTCTTCTCTCCCTCTTACAAATAAGGAAATGTAGCTTCAGTCTTTTACCCCTGAGTTCCCACAGGCTGGGCTGAGTTTTGAGAGCCATGGACTGTGCTGCTTGCTGAGGGTTGGCTGATGCTTTTTCTCTCCTAATTCTTCAGGTGATTTAGTGTGGTGGCATTCCTACCACAGGCACACAGATGTTTGAGTATTTTTTTTTGGTGGCTGGCATTAGGAATGCTAGAGGAATTTTAATGAAATTGTTTTCTTTTATTTTCTAGAGGAAAGAAGACCTCCTCTTTCAGGATGGAAGAGAAAAGTGATTGTTAGAAAACTTCAAAGGCAAAGATCTCTAATCAGGTTTAAACTGTTCTCTTCCCCTTCTTTTTCTTTAATTCTCCAGAAAAATAAGAGAATTTAGTTGATGTATTTGCACTTCAGAGAAAATTTCAGTTAAATTGGTTCCATCAAAAAGGACTCTGAATTCTTGAAGTTATTTGAAGAAAGGGAGTCAATTAAAATTTTAATGTTATCATTTTTAGGCATGTTTCTCATTTTTTGTTTTTTGTTTTTGTTTGGAAAATTCAGACACTTCCAAAGAATTCTCCCTTTCATTTCCTTTTTGGTTAAAGAATTTTAAGTACTCATGATATCTAACTTTAAAGCCTGTATATGAAGATTTTTGAAGAAAGATACAGCTGCTTTTTACTTTCAAACCATGGGGACTTGGTATTTTCCATATTAGGAGATAAAACTGAAACATAATATAACTCACCCTGTAAAGTACTTCCTAACATGTTTGTGTGTTCAGATGAAAACATGTCTCCTGATGGTCCCAGACTGCCCCGGGGACCACACTGCAGAGGCTGCATGGCGCTGTGGTTTTTATTACAGGTGTTTGTAAGAGGACATCACAGTGACAAAGCCCAGGTGCCAGCCATGTAAAGTAAAGTAGTAGTTAGTGCTTTCCCATATTTGTTACAGATCTTTTTCTTCTTTCCTTGTTTTGGGAGCAGAGGGAATAAAAGGTTGGAGATAAGAATACCTTACATATTCCTCTGCCTTCCCCTCCCAGCGTCTACTGATTGCCTTCCCCATGTCAGTATTTCCTCTCCACCCCACCCCATCCCCACCCCAAGATCTTTAGCTTTTGCCGGCCCAACTGTGAATCAATAAGGAAGGCATACAGGCTTGTAACCGAAGACCTGGCCCGGAGCTTTCAGCCTGCCTCCCAGAAGGCTTATTTCTGCTCAAGAATGGGCTGCCAGTGAACTGCTGGCTCAGTCTCAGCCAAGGATGGTGTGGCCCTCACGATTCCTCCAGACCTTGCCTCGTGCCTGCAGCTTCCTATGAAGAACCCAACCCATCCTTCCCCCTCCAACAAGAGAACTATAGTCTTGCCCCACAATGCTTGTGCATGCCTTGCCACCTCCTCTTGTCCAGTAACCTGCCCTGAGTTCTCACTGGCCAGGCCAGGAGAACACCCAGCACTCGATTTTCTGTCCTCTAGTAGAGGAAGGGCAGTCACCTTACAGAATCTGCCAATAAAGGATCCCTGAACTACTTAGGGTATATAGTCTTTAACTTCCACATTAATAATGTAATACCACATGTTCTGCAACTTTGTTTCACAAACATTGTTTGCATTTGATACAAGCTGATACACATGGGATTCTCTGGGTAGACAGTTCTCTCCACTGGCCTACTTCCGGTGTTTTGCTCTTATAGCTGGAGCTGCTCAGAGCACATTTGGTATCCTTGTGCGCGTTGTCTAAGTTTACCTGGGTGACAAGCCCAGAGGCCAGAGTTTCTGGGCATGGGATAGGGGCGTCTTCCCAAATGTGCTTCCTCCAGCAATATGGGAGCTACCACTTCCCCATGATGCTGCTGGGGTTGGGCGGGGGGGGGAACCTGGGCAGGGGGGTTATCACCCTCAGGACTGAGTTGGATGGCATGTGTGAAACGTGTTGGGCCTTAGGCTGCAGTTTGCTTTCTGAGGATGCTATGAGGTTGAGCAGGACTTCCTGTATGCGCTGGCCTCTCAGAGGGCCTCCACAAACGACTGTTGGCTGTTCTTTGCTCATTTCTTAGTGATCTGGGAATAGTTCGGATATCATTCTAACTGAACAGTCCAGCCGTATATAAATTGCAAATATAACATCTCCCATCTAGATGGTTTGTCATTTAACTTGATGTTATTTTAGTGTTCAGAAGTTATATTTCAACATGGTCAGATCTCTTAATCTTGCTTTTTAACCCTGCCCTCTGCTGTTAAAGAAAACCTCCCCTCCTCTTCAGATCAGGAATATTCTAGATTTTCTTAAATTTTTGTCTTTTACGTTTGTCTCTCAACTCTATGGAAATGTTTTGCCTGGGCGTGATGGAAGGCGGAGTCCTAATTTTACCAACATGTAGCTCTTTCCCCAGTATGTTTAGTGAATGACAGATCCATTCCTGGCCACATTAGTGATGTTCAAGCCTTTTTAGCAAAGTAAAATTTCTTCCATCACTTTGGCAGAAAATAACTTCATTATCTATTCCATGGGTACCTCAAAACTATGTGAAAACACCTGTTCTAGAGAAGCCTTCAGCTGGGATTCTTTGGACTGCTCAGCAGCTGTCTCACATGGACGGTGCCCAATGTGGGAACACTTTGGAAGTCCCATGTTTACCAGTTTGGGGCAGATAACGACTCCACTGTGTTGATGACCTGAGGATAGGAAGTCTTTCTCTGCCCCCTTCCAAAGTCTCCCCTACATATTTTCTGCTCATATGACTGATTTCTCCTGACCCTCAGCCAGATTTTGCACAAGGCCTTGCTTCCCGTTTCAGCAGTCCAAACATGGTTCTATAACTTGGGGCCCCAGTGGTGAAGGTGGGCTTTGCATAAATGTCAGCCTCTTCCACGAGACTCATATTATCTCCCAGCCAAAGGATGTCCCCTACTCTTATGTGCTACTATGGCTCTTCCATTGTGGCTGCAGCCCTCCTGCTCCCATGTGCATGCTTACTTCAGGGAAAAGCAGGAGTGACGATGCCTGTGGAGGGTGGGACGTTTCCCCTTTGCCCCTAGATGTCCTGATTCAGGGCTGTCATTGCCTTACAGTGGAGTCTGAACTCCAAAGAGCGGTGGAAATGTATTTCACAAAGGAAAAAAAGGCATAAACAGTATTGTTTTAGGACAATGCTTTTCTTATAAACTACATTAAAAGTGGTTTGCATTGCTGCTATAGGATTTGGCATTCTCAGAAGGCAATTTACATTTTACTCTTGGACCTCCTAGGAAGTTCCTTCAGTTGAAGTCAAAAGCAAGTGCTGAGTACAGTTATCCAAGACTTTGAGAGTCTCCAGGGCTGCTCTCCGGACCCCAGAATCTGAGTCCAGCTGTAGCTCCTGGAGAGCTGAGAGCGAGCACAAAAAGGAAAGGGATAAGGACACTCAAAGGGTCAAGACCACACGCCTTCGGCCCTACCTGGCATATGCTGATTAAGGCTGGGGAAGGCCTGGCAGTCCAGAAGGGACTCGTATGGAATGGGGCCTTGGAATTTGCTGGGTTTGAAATCAGGAGAGCATGGGGTGGGAGCTGGCCTCATGTGCACATCAGATCAATGGGAGCTTGTGTTCACTGCTCACAGGAACAGAAAGCCCACCCACAGCACGTGGTTGTGGTGGGCGTCAGCTAAATTCATCAGGATGGAGGCATTTTGCAAATAATCATTGAAGGGGGAGACACAGAAGCCACAGGGAACAAAATGAACTGGACCACATCCACTAGCTGTCTTCCTGAAAAGCCTTCCACAGGGCTCACCCATCTCTGTATCCTCATTGCCTCCCCACTTCATCCCCCACAACAAAGGGTCAGCTGGCTCTTGCCTCAGAGCAGTTTTGCTAAGCTCTCCTAAAATGAGTCGAAATATAATTTGAGTCTCCACTACTTACAATTCTGTAATGCTGGCAAGTCCAGCTTCTTCAGGTAACATGCAGACATCTGTTTCATGATAATTCCTGAAGGGACAGCCAGAGAAATGCTCACCCTGTGAGTTAGGTGAGCGGGCCAGTCATTCTTGGTCCCTCCCTGCAGAAGACTTGGTTTTACCTCGTAGAGTGTCTATGAGAGATTTTGCTGGGCCCCAACTAGCAAGGAGGAAACCTGGTTCACAACCAAGGTGGTTTGAGTGCTGGAGGCAGGAGGCACACCTGGACTCCTCCCAGCCTGCCACCCAGGCCACCTCCCCACTCCAGACCTGGCTCCCTTGTTGGAGTAAATGATTTGGGTTTGGCCAGAAGGCCTTCCAGGTCTGTTCTGAATCCAGAGAAGGCTGTCCACTCACCTGCCAAGTTGCAGGCGGCAATTCGGATCCTTGACAAGTTATTTCTCACATAGGCAACTGTTTCTAGCAAGAAGCCTTGGAGAACAGCAGGCTTTTTCTGAGTCTGCAAAAAGCACATGCCCCCCTCAGCCTTGAAGGATGAGATCCTGGAGACCTCTATTTTGTAGCTTCCCCATCTGTCTAATGCATCTGTTCCTGAAGCTAGTTAGCTTTGCCCAGCCAAAGGGCCCAGAGAGGGCAAGTACCTATCCCAGCATCACACAGCAGATAGCAATTTGGTCCCTTACATTCTCATCTGACCACAGAGGGGAAATTACATTTGTTCAGATTTGCGCTGCCCAGAACAGCTACCACTGGCTATGTGTGGCTCTTGGGTACTTCAAATGTGGTTGGATTTTGAAGGTAGTGCCCCCCAGAAATATAAAAATGACAATAATTTTTTATATTGATTACACATTGACATGATATGTTTTGGATATATTGGGTTAAATAAAACGTTAGTTTCACCTGTTTTCACCTAATGTGGCTACTAGACAACTTAAAAATGGATGTGTGGCTTGGAAGGGGCTGTGTGACACTTCATGTCAAGAAAGTAAACAAGCCACACGCTAGCAGTCTGCAATCCTGGGCCCCAGCCTCTGAGGCACGCAGCTTCCTCACCAGGACAGAGCACATGGTGTTCTGGAAAGCCGTCATCTCCTCTGCGCTGGCCGCACTCCGCCCACAGGAGCCCTCGAGGGCCTTCCAGCCCCAGAAGCGCAAACACTGAAACATGGTGGCCATGCATGCCTGGGAGCGGTGGAACAGCAGGAGGGTGGGGCTGGCAGGGGGGTGCTGTGTTGGGAAGCCCCAGGCCAGCCCCAGAAGAACCCCCTGGAACAGAGGGGAAGGCTGGTGGCTGGTGGCTGGGAGGCCCCAGGAGCAGAGGGCACCACCCATGGTGCCAGGGTGTGGCTACAGGAGGTCCCTGAGGGCTGGCACAGCCCTGCCTGGAGCTACCCTCAGCCCCAGCCTCTCTGCCCAGCCTCTCCGGCCTTGGTGGCCAGGCCAGGGGAGGGCAGCAAAGTGGGGGGAGGGGCTACTCCTGGTCTGCACCCCCTCCCCATGCTCCCCGTGCCCTCCTGTGGTCCCTTCACCTAGCCCTCCCAGGCACCCTTCTGAGGAGGCCCAGCCGTCCCTTCCCAGAACCCCCACCTCGCAAGATTATTTGCAGAATGTGAAGGAACACTGAGGTACTGACGGGGTAGCCGGGATAGCACTGGGGGAAGAGGGACCCCACAGAGCCTGCACTCCCTGCTCACAGGCCCTGGGGGTGGGGGGGGAGTGTCCCTGTAAGGGCCCCTCAGGCTGCTCCGTGGCCAACCTTCAGCTTCACAGCTGTGGGAGCAAGGCGACTTGGCTGGTGACCCACAATTGGGAACTAAGGCACGAGTTGGAAATGGGCCCCAGTGTACCCTTCCTTTAGGGCCAGAAGCCTCCCCAGGGCTTACTAAGAGGTGGCGGAACTGCCCCTAATCTCAGCCACCTCCCCACGAGTCCCCTTCCCAGGCTGTAGAGGAAGATGGGGGAGGGGGGGCGGTGGGAGGTGAGGGCCTTGTGGAGAGTAGGGTGCTGGGTGGGGGGTGAGAGGTTCCCTCACACACCGCCCCCGACCCCAGCAGGCCAAGGTCAGCCTGAGAAGGAGACACGGGGCTCTCCCTCCTCCCCACCACAAAACCACGAGGAGCTGAGCCTCTGAGAGGGGGAGAGGCATGGAGTCTCAGCCAAGCCACGCACCCCTCGGCCGCTCTCAGCAGCCCCCAGCCCAAGCCTGCCCCGCAGGGCGAGGGGGAGCGGAGATTGCAAACGGGATTTTAACCTGGACTGAGCCATAACACCCCAAAGTGACCTGCAAGTCACCAAATCTGCAAGGGCCGGAGAGGAGTGTGGGGCAGAGGCCTTCCCCGGGCCACGGCTGGAGAGAAAGCCAAGGACCCCACGCGCTCTGCACAGCCGGGCCCGCCTGCCTGTTTCCTTTCAGGACAGCCGGTCCCAGGCTCGGGGACCCAAAAACGAGCGGGCGTCTTACTGTGGCTGCCTCAGAACAGGGGTCCTCACAGTGCAGCAGGAGGGGCACCCAGGCTTTCCTCACTTCTGCTTTGAAGAAGTGCTTCTTTGCCAGCCACACCAGCCTCGCCAGCTTCCCGAAGAGCACGAAGGCTTTCGAGCGCAGCAGCTCGCTGTCCTGCGGCCGAGATGGACGGCTGAGCCTGAGGCCCGGGAAGCCAGGCGCCCAGGCCAGCCCTCGCCCCTCCGCGGACCATGTGAATCGCCTCCCAGCCGGACGGAGCCTGTCCCTCTGCACAGCCCGGGTGGCCCTCGAGGGAGTGGCCGTGGCTTTGAGATTGGGCCCATCTCTTCCCTGGGTGCTGGCTTGTGCCGGGCCTGACTCCAAACCACCGCCTAGCAGAAAGGTCCCTAAGTATTCATGGAATGAAAGGGGGGCGCCCATTCCTCAATAGCAGGGCAGGAGGCTGCCCTCAGCTTCCACTGCTATTGTTTCTCTGGAACTTAGAAGACTTGGTTTATTTACAAGATCCCGGTATCAGCCCATCGACATGTCAGTGGCTTTCTGTCCCAGAGAACGTCTTTTCTTTAGGGCACAGGAAGCGCCTGCTCACTCTTCGGGCAAGCATTCAGAGAGGCCCTGGGCTGCACTCACGTTGTCGAAGAAAGCCCTGCACTGCTCGGAGATGGCGTCGAAAGAGGACCCCACGTCGCCCTCGCACAGCTCCACCAGGATTTTGGTCAGGGCCACCATACCCTCGGAGACCACGCTGGGGCTCGTGGGCTCCCTGAGCGAGCACAGGCATCTCTCGAGCAAGAGCTTCCGGTAGCGCCTCACCTGCAGGGGCCGCGGGAGCCTTCAGCCCGCCCTGCACCCTCAGCGGGCACGCGCCCTCCACACCACCCAGCTCCCATGGGCCCTGCCGCCCCCGGGACCCAGCCCCGCTCTGCAGGAGGGCGTGCCCGGGCTTGGCATGCCACCTTTTTGGGGGCCCCAAGGGCCATGTTGCCCAGGGCACGCAGGGACAGCACCCTCACGGCCTCGTCCTCGTGGCCCACGCCCTTGTCCAGCATGAACACTGCTGGCTTCAGCAGCTTCTCCTGGTGCAGAACTGCGTTGCTCATCAACTAGGAAGGAGAACTTTTTAAAGTTGGCCCCAGTGGAAGCCACTTCTCAGCAATGGGACGGGACTTGTGGTTCATTCCAGGGCATAGAATGGTCGCTGTGTGAGTAGTCAGCTCACGTCCAGCACCCCACACAATGCTCAGCTCCTCCACCTCCAGCTTGGTGAGCCCAGCACATCTCTTAACCTCTCTGTGCTTCAGTTTCCTCATCTATGAAAAGGGGACACCAATAGTACCTACTTCATAAGGCTGTTGTAAGGATTTATTAAGTAAATATGTGGAAAATGCTAGGTGAGTGTGACCTACACAGATACATTCATTCATTCACCATCCATTTCTTCACTTAACAGGACTGAGCAGCTACTGTGTGCAAGAGTCTTGCAGAACTGCAAAAGAAGCATGATTTTCATGTGTCTGGAATACAGAGAATCACCGTCGACCTAGTATGCAAAATGCTGGGGCCTCAGGCCAATGTGGGCCTGCTTGTCGTGTGCGTTGAATTATGGCCCCAGTTTAGACACGTTCTTCGTCTTGGTCCACAACCCTGTGGGTATGAACCCCCCGTAAAAGGCACCTTCGTGAAGATGTTCTCTTTAGTTGGGGTGGGGCCAACTGAGTCAGGGTGGGTTTTACTCCTACTGTGGAGCCTCAGGAAGAGAAGGCCACATGGAGGAACCAGAAGCAGAAGTCGAAGGGAAGAAAAAGGAGAGGACAACCCATGAGACGGAAAAGCCAAGAAACCCAAGGATTGCCAGCCAGCCAGAACCTTCCCCACCCCAAGAAGAAGTAAGCCCTCCAGCCTCTGAAACCCTAAACCAATAAAGTCCTGTTGTTAAGCCACCCCATTGTGTGGCATTTGTCTTAGCAGCCTGGAAACTAAGACAGACCTAAAGAAAGCTAAACACCAAATTGGTGACTCCAGGGACAGAGGAAAGAAAGAAGCGTGACTACTGAGTGTCCCCTCTCGTCCAGTTCCTTAAACCCCTCTAGGTACCGTTGCTCTAACCTCCAGGGTGCTTTCCCTGCTTCACCTCGCTGTCCCTCCAGCCCGACACCAAACACCATCAGAGTGAGCTTCCTGCGGCACTTTCATTCATTTCAACATTTGCTGAGCATCAATTAAGGGTCAGGCCTGGCAGTGAACAAAACTGACCTCCTCCTATTTTAACCACCCTTGAGGACAAAGTCCAACTTGGTGTGTATTAAAGATCTGACCCTGTCTACTTGTGAAACATTGCAATGAGTTCTTTCTTAAAAGCTGAAACTAAACATTTTTTTACAAGTAACACTAAGCTAACATTCAGTGAGTGCATTCCACGTGGACAAGCCATGGGTGCCACCCCTTGGCTGACATCATCTTGTGTAATCCACAAAGTAGGAACTGCTACCCCCCAGGGAAGCAGATGCAAGAACTGCAGCCCAGAGTTTAAGTAACTTGCCAGCAGCTGCTGAGCTACTGAGTGGAAGAGCTGGGGTCCCATCCTGGGCCTCTAGTTCCAGCCCCCAGGTCTTGGCCACCAGGGTATACTACCTCCCAACCACTCAACAGAGATGGAGGAGACATGTCCGGGGGGTCATCAAAGGAGATCTGTCCCAGGGGGGATACAACAGGGGGCCTCTCCTCCCGGCCCAATGCTGAGGGTTTACAGGAGGCCTGGTCAGTGGTCCAGCCTGAAAAATCTTGTAAAGCTTCCCAGGTAGGGTGGGCGCCCTGCCAGGACAGGGGAACCCTGCCAGGATGGGGGGTAGGGATGGGGCACGGCCTCCAAGACAAGGACTGTTGTCACATTTCTGACTGGTTGGGGGAAATCTAAAGAAGAATCACGTTGTGTGCCACGTGAAAAGTGTATGAAATGTTTAAACGTCAGTGTCTCTCACTGAGGCTACACTGGACACAGCCTCACCCATCTCTTTACAAACTGTCCGTGGCTGCTGTGACAGATATATTTGCTCTCTGGCCCACTATGGGACAAGTTTTCCAGCCCCTGCACGGGCCACTGTTTGGTTCCCATAGCATGCTGGCATCTTGCAGCCAATAAAACATCTCCTAAAGTTTTCCTGACCAGAACCCCAGTCCACAGGCTCCGGCTGCAAGAAGGGAACCGGGCCCCTGGCACCCTAACACCTGTCCTGGCCTTCCCACCTGGCAAAGCCCCAGGCAGCTGTTTGGAGCCCTCCTGCACAAGGTTGGCCCCTGTGCCTTGCTCCCCAAGAGGCTCCCAATGGGGGTCGCCTGTGGGTGTTGGGGGCACTTATCACCCCACCATGGTTCCTGCTGGATTCAGGGCCCAAGCTGTGTCTCAGCACCCCCACCCCTCACAGCATCCAGTCATTAGGTATTCATGTGATGAATGAATGAATGAATGGGCAAAAGAGGAAAGCTTAGCTGTCCCCTCATGATGGTTTGGAGGTTTTATCGATTCCAGAAAAGATCATGTTCTTAAAGCTAATTCATTCCTGTGGGTGAAGACTCATTGTAGGTAGCACCTTTTGATTAGGTTATTTCGGTAGAGGAGTGCCCCAGGTGGGTCTTAATCCACTTACTGGAGGAGCATGAAATAGAGGAAAATACAAAGAAGCTGAAGAGAGAAAACCACAGAAAAGAGAGGAAGCCATTGAAGCCAGAAACTGGAAGGATTGAAACTGGGAAGAGAGGGGAAAGCCCAGCAGATGCCACGTGCCTCACCGTCTGACAGAGGAGCCCAGGTCTCACCTGATGATGCCCCAATTTGGATGTTTTGATGGCCTCAGAACTGCAAGCTTGTAAGCTAATAAATCCCCAATGTTAGAAGCCAGCCAGTTTCTGGTGTGTGGCATTTCGGCAACTTTAGCGAACCAAAACATCCCTTGACCTCAGATGTCCACCAGAACGCCTGACTCTGAGATGAGCCATGCCCGGGAGAGCCCAAGCACGGCCTCCACACCCCCCACCCATCCCCCACCACACCCATTCCTCCCTTCCTCGCCCCCACCCCCCACGCCAGGGCCTCACTTCCACGCAGATGG